>JANCMC010003968.1:29106-79082 GCA_024363005.1 Charaxes varanes | reverse complement strand
TTAATAATTATAATAAAGGTATATATATCTTATAAAATAAAACGCGAAAATTATGTATATACTAAGATACATATTTAGTACTAAGATATGAGAAAAGACAAAATAAAAGATAGGTAAATATAATGTAACAATTGGCCTGGGTTGCGTAAATTTTATGACAGTAAAAAAGGTATGTAAAAATGTATGTTATTCACAAAATAATAATAATATTTATATATTTACGACAAAATGTTATTTTTCAGGTAGTATTCCTCGACGCCCACCACTTCCCCGTGGGCTTCTACCACCAGAACGGTGGTCCCATCCAGAACGTTCACATCGGCCTGCTAAATCTGATCCAGAGAGAGTTAGGACCTCACATAGCACCTGCAAACCAGTTCAGTACCGGCTCTGGCACCAGGGGACCCACACTACAAACCCTGATAGACGCTGATAAACGTCTACTTTTTAGTTACGTCGACAATAACATAGTAAATAGTAAGTAAAGTAATATTTTAAGTATACATCCTTTTTGATTTGACATAAATGTTTCAAGTTGCAAACACGGTCTCACTTTGGGAATAATTGTTGTCTCTTTTATATATTGGTGTCTGCTTCGAATGATCTCTGGCGATACTTCATTGCAAGATGTCTGTTTTAATATATTACTAAAGCAATCTTTATTGTTTATGAGACATTTAGAAATAGCCTTTATTCGCCTAACGTTTTTTATTAACGTATTTTATTTTAATCTGAAACAACATATTCAGCATTTAAGTTTGACCACCATGGAAATTATTTATTTGAAATTATTATTTGCAAATATGATGAAGAACGGTTTTCTATCTATAAGTGAGTGCCGCTTTCTATGGTTACTGCTTCAACCGAAGGCTCGTGCTAGAAGAATGCAATCGCATTCTTCTAAAGAGTCTTCGAGTTGGAAAAAACGAACAAACTTAATTTCTATATTCTGTAAGTAACTCTTAATCCATAATTTTCACTAATTGTCATTTTTTTTTTAAATTACAGGTCATAGGTGGTTATGGCCAATTTTGCCTCACCTTTGGGCAAACACCAACGATCCCGTCGCACTGTTCCACTTCTTGGACAACACGATCAACAGATCACCGCTGCCTGCGGCTCGATCACCCTTATTCTCTGCCATGGCTCAAACCACCCCCACCGTATTAGATATCCTACTGCTCCGAGGATCGTTAAGGGAAAACGCGGATGCTGTCAACAGAAACGTCACAGCTCGTCTCACCGCTCAGTGGAGAAGCAACGTCAATATAGTGTCGACAGACTTCTTCCTAGGAAATGATGTGACGGACGTTTCAATAGCCCTGAGCCTCGAGCGGTCCAGTAGATTATGACGAAGCGGTGTTCGCCTCCGAAGTGGCGGGATCTACATCAATAAGCCTTATCGCCCTCTCACATTTGGACGGCGCTCCCCAGGGCTCCCCCTAACTGAGCACAACCGGAACAGACCCAAACGACTCCACCTAATTCACCAATTCATTTGATCATTTCCGCCGCCGCCGATCAGATACATCCGAGGGCCTAAAACTAACTTTTTTCGAACCGAAGTAAGTCGATGAGTCTACTTTACTTAGGATGAAAATGTTCGTGCTAGTTCCACAGGAGACAAATGTTAATCGTGTCACGTTTTTCAAACAGTATTAATGTAACCTGCGTTGACGTTAGGAAGGGTCCGCTGTGAGTCTAGCACGAACATTATTATCCTAAGTAAAGTTGACTTGTCGACTTAATTCGGTTCGAAATTTTCGGTCCGTCCGGTGGGCTGACACTGTCTGACATTCCTCTGGACCCAACAACCGATAGTGAGATAGTCTAAGTTATTTTTATACGTTTTGAAGTGTGTACTAGTCCGTCGTTTTTTTAGGAAACGATTTGTTTTACATAACCAAAATTAAATATAGTAATATTATTGTACAAAACTATTTCTTTTAGTCCATGCGGCAAGTAGTGTTATGAATTGATGAAATATAAGTTTTAAAAAAATGGTTACAATATTACATTGCTTTGATCTTAAGAAATACTAGTCAGATTTGAAAAATTCTTTCAGTGTTAGATAGCCCATTTATTGAGGATGGCAGGCTATATCATCACGCTAATATTGAATCCTATCTAACACTGAAAGAATTTTTCAAATCGGACAAGTAGTTCCTGAGATTAGCGCGTTCAAACAAACAAACAAACTCTTCAGCTTTATACATTTATTATGAATATAAGATTTCATCCCAGTAGGACCAGCTTTCAGCGATTTATATTGTGTATCATTTTTATAAGTATTACAAGAAAAATTATCAACTTTGATGGGTTTATAAAGTTTAGTAAAAATAGCACCCGAACCGGATATGAGTTTGAGAGCCATCAAGTATTCACAGCATGGCGCCCGAACGACCCCTGGTAGATTCAGTATTGTATATATATACACTACATATAGTCTGTACGTACGGTTGATAGACAGATTGAGTTTCTTTTAGACAACTGCCCTGCCAGAAGGCTCGCAGATGCGTTGCTGACGTTTGAGGAATGAGTATGCTCTTATTTCGAAAGTTCCTAGGTCTTCTAAAATAAAAGAAATGTGACTTGGGGAGCTAAGAACTATTCTATAATAGGTATGCTTTTTATAAAAACAGCATACCTATTATATCACAACCACCCCCACCACCGTCAACATCACCACCACCACCGCCACCATCTTCACCATCATCACCACAACCACCATCATAATCATAATCACCGTCATCATCATCATAATCACCATCTTTATCATCAACATCAACATCATCATCACCATCACCATCACCATCACCATCACCATCACCATCACCATCACCATTATCATAAGTTTTTAGCATCTGTGACAGATGATGAAAGGAACGTCAGCTCTGAGAACACTTGCGATGATGGCTAAGTAGGTCCACGCGGGAACCAAAATATATGAAAATGTATTTAATAATTATGCATTAATATTTATAGATCGGCGGCTGGTCTTAAATTCGCCCACAGACCTTTAGCGTACAACGACTTTGTAATATTCACAGATAAATGAAATTTGATAATTGGTTGTCACGATTACGCTTTGACATCATCCCATACATTTGTGTGTAAATTGTGTTAGCATTGGTGTGCGTGTGGTTTAATTTTAACATAATGCGATACGGTCTAACGGCTTAAAGAAAAATGCATTCTTATGTCATCTATCCATATTGTATCTACATATTATGTGACCACGGACAGACAGATATTTTTATGGGAAATAATTGTCCCTCTTGCAAAATCGTCATGTCATTGTTATATATTAATACGTGAAGCGAAAACATTAAGTATCATTTTACGAAAATTGCGCGGACGGAGGAATAATGTAAAGTTGTTGTTGATATCTTTTGATCTGCCTAGTTCAGGAGTCAGCAACCTGCGGGTCTTTGGATGTGAAGCTGTGGCACATTAGTTCCATACGCAAGCAAATATGTGAATATCTAATTTATTTTAGAAAAAAACGCTAACATGTGGATAAGTAGATATTTTTCTTATGAATAAATATATTCGTTTTTTGATCAGAAACTTTCTTTATGCGACTACTATTTATTGTTGGCATGAAAAGCTTTTCCTTTAAACTTTGTAAATTGTAATTTTTGTCACTTCTGACTCAAAAGGTTTCCGACCCCTGGCCTAGTTCATTTTCTCTCTTAGGGCAAGGCTAAACATTATTGTAACAAAAAATGAACATAAGTTAATTTAGGTTTTTTTTACTTGGAAAATACGTTTATGCACCCCACTCACTGAGCCCAATACTCAACTTTTGGCCTCGACAGCGTCACCGGGAGGGGGAGGGTGGGGAGTCAGAGGGTCTCTACCCGGCTAAGGACCGACGCACGAGGAGCTCGTCGAACGCAGAATACCCACAAAAAATCAGGATTATTCCCTACGCCACGATGAGAGGCGGCATATGATCGATGGTTTTGTATGAATGCCGTGACGCCTCGAAGGGTTTTGTCAGCGAGCACCGTTTGAGACGGTGCGCTCGCAAGCTAAAGTTAATTTAGGTTACGGAAACTTTAGGAAATTAACTTCTAATATGTTTGTCCATTTCATCCATAACAAGGAACAACTTTTAGTATAGAGATATGCTATTACTGTACTAAAAGTTAACTGTAGTATTATACGATACCTATATCAAAAACATAAGTTAAATCATTTGTGTCCTGTATGAGAAGCTAAACTACTTTGCTTTAATCCGCGAATGAATACGAGGGAAAATCGGTGTAATGCTGCAACCCGAAATTAAGACGCGAGTTTATGGGGCGTTACGGGGTGGGTATGGAGGTTTGGTTAGGTGGTGTGGGAGCCATTCGAATTGTCACGCCACCGACGTGGTGGCGTGAACCTGACCTACGAACTCACCGGAAACACCTGTAAATAATGATATAAATGAACCTCGACACCACAATACCTCAACTCAACAGTGCCTCAATACAATAACATCTCAACACCACACGCAAAGTTCAACGGCTCAACCGTAGAAAAGGTGACTTAAAAATCGTTAGGAACTTTTGAGTCGGCTTTTATCAGGGTTAGTAACCCTGATAAAAGGTTAGGTTAAGCCCTTCCACGTGAATATTAAGTATTTCTAATATTAAAAGACTTTAAATACTAGCTCATTCCCAAGAGTTCGCCTGGGTTTCATGTTCCAAACGAGAGATAGCAATCTTTCTTACTATTTAGGTCCTCTTCTTCGTAGCGTTTTTCCAGTCTAGTATTAGTGTCCGCATAAATTGCAGAGGATGTAACTGTAAAGCGAGTTAAAATGACCAACTGCTGTCTGAAATCATCTTCGGAAGCCCCAGTCTCTACAATATCCCAAATTTTTCAGTATTTGATATATATTTATGTCGAAATAGACAGTTTTTTTTTTCGTGAACAAAACCGCTAAAACAAAATCAATTGAATTGGTCAGTTATTGAGTTAGGTACCTTCTTTAACATGGAACAAATAGGAATCCTCATCGAAGTTGGGGTTGTTATCATTGATGTCGGTAACTTTGATGTTGACAGTGGCGGTAGTCGATAACTTTCCCGGGTCTTCGGCTTTAACCATCTGTAGAAAAATATACATAAAGAAATAAAAGTCATATAGATTCATTGAAATTTGACACCTTATTCGGTAAAGTAACCTTTGCTGAGTATAGTCTAGAGTCCTGACGGCCTAAAACAAACATTCTCGATAGTTTTACTTGCTTTTACGTTCAGAACCAAACGTCAAATGAAACATTAATGCTAACGTTTAACACAACTTCATTGCTAAATATTGCTAGCACGAATGAAATCAGAACTCGCACGTATCGAATCCTCGACGTACCGGTCATTTAACTGGTATAAGATGGAAGCACAACTCTTCACTTGACTTTTCGTTTCTGAGGACCGGAGATACTGGAATTCGGCTGCAAACCAAAGGCTGGAAGCGTGGCCTATCTCTGAAAAACATATTAGGGACACTTTATTTTCATGAAATTCCGAGTGGTGCAGATGTCCATGGACGTCGGTAGTTACTTAGGTGAACCGCCTGCCCGTTCGCCCTTTGTAATAGAAAGAAAATTTCTTAATAAAAACTTGATGAGATATTATCCAAAAATATGTTGTATATATGTATATGATTTTATTGAAGGTACTAATAAAATATAAAGAAATGATACATAAAAATGATGTTTTATTTTTATTCTAGTGGTACCTATTGTAAAAAATCTATAAGTGAAGGGATTGTTGTACTTTGTTACTACGGGTACGAATACACGTCGAAGCGTGTGATTCAACACTTGTGTCTCATGTGGAAAGCCAATGACAATAATAACACCAAATGATATGGCTAATTTACCATACCAACCTACCACTTAATCAATACAAGAGTTGGTTTTAGTTGCAGAGTACCTACGCGATACACATTGCCCAATAACAACGGAAAGCAACTTTTCAAAAGACACTGATACGTAAGATAGCTTTTAACAGTTGTTAAAAAAATCGCCTTTTTTATTTGACAATTAGTTCATACCCTAAATACATTTACCACTTATTCACTATTTATTCATCTCTTACTTACATGGTCATAACTTCATATATGTCTAATTTATAATCTGGCTACTTTTCTCAAAAATAAAGAACAATGAAAGAAAACGATTTCATATAAACGGCGTAAAAGACATCGTACCGCAATCTATATGATAACGCTATATTTAATGTCCTAAATATAATAATAAAAATCATACATCTCGGATATAAGAGGTTAAAGATATTGCCACCCTCATCAAATTATTGAGCGCGCAATGTATCGTGAACATTGGGAAGCAACCGTCAACAAAATGTTGACGCACAAAACAAGTCAACGACCCGCGCCGGGCTACCCTGTGACGTACTTTTAAGTTCTATTTACATTGTGGTTTGATTTTAAAATATTGAAGAACTTTGTTTCTGACCTAAAATCGCATTGGGTCAGATAGTAATAATGATATTATATATATTTAGTTGGAAAACGGTAAAAAAATGTACATTTCTTTGTATAATGCAGATGCCAAAATTAGCATTAAAGGCCAACCGCATTGGCTTTTTTAATGTTAAATTATTAAAAGCAAACTTGTAATTTCTTATAAATAAATAAATAAAATTGATATTTGTGCATCAAGTGAGCAGAATTGTTTTTTGCTGCGAGTGCTCATTTCGAATCATGAGCAAGCGAGGGATTCCAAGATTGAATCACGAGCGTAGCGAGTGGTTCAAATGTAGAATCCTGAGTGTGGTGAGGGATTCAAATGCACGGAATACAAATAATTTTGCTCTCGTGTGGCACACATTACTTTTCACTTCAGCAGCGAGAACACATAATAAGTATTACTTAGAATATAACTTAGGAGATAACTAGAAATTACGTTTTTCTATCTAGTCCTTTTATTATTAATCAAAATAATGCAGATAATCTTAAAAGTTAAGGGTGCAATTGATTTAATTGTATCGTTAACTTAAAGTTTTAATTTTGACTCAAATACCGACCACTGATTAGGCCACGACCTCCTCACCGGTCAACCTATCCTATCATAATATAGCAATATATGTCCTTGCGTAGAAAATTACCTGTGGTCATTTAAAAGGTCTTGCGTCCACTTACGACATTGACAACAATGTGTTAAATAACGGGTCTCTAATGTTGTTTACCATCAATCTTAACGACCCAAATACACCCGTCAGCGATTTCAGAATTGATGCGACATTGATTTCGGCTAATGTTTAGTAGTATAGAAGAGTCGATCGCTAGATGGGTGACCCATTCTAACACTAGTTTTCCAAACCGACCACCTCCGTGTTTCGGAAGGCACGTAAGAGAGTGGGTCCCGATTAATGTCTATGAAAAGTATTAGTCATGAGATTGTGGGGGCTCCGGGGATGACGCCCCTGCAATCTAAGTGGACCCTGGTAATAGGCCGGGAAAATGCTAGGAAGAAGAAGAAGAAGAAGTTCAAATTACCATCATCGTATGGATTCTTCTGAAATCTTAAATTCTGAAGACTCGTTGTCAATTAAGAAAATATTCCGCTATCCTGCGCTGGATGGAATAACCACACGGCTGATGTCATTCCAATCTACTCGCGTCTACTTCGTAGCCATGACTTAGGGTTCCGTATTCCGCCAAGGAGTTGCCAGATTTTGAGTGGATTGCTAGGTTAAGCAGCTTTTACCGCAGCCGGATGATGGATGGGTGAACCATTCTGATCCGGTTAATATTATTGAGTGTTATTAGTCGTAAGGTTCCGGGGATGGCATCTGACGGCAGTTGGTCATCTTAACTCGCCCCGACAGCCACATCCTCTACAAGCTAAGCGGACCCAGGTAGAAGACCGGGATAACACCGCTAAGAAAAGATTTTTCGATAGGGCCAAATTAAGAAAATTTAAGCACTCTCGCAAATGCACTCTCTGCACCCACTCTCACACGGATGAAGTCGCGGAAAACAGCTAGTTCGATAATAAAAGAGGAAAATTTACTCGCAACGTGACTATAACTCACAAGAACAATTTTCATCTAGAAAATTTGGCACAGGAGAGTAGGAAATTTATGAGAGTATGTCCATACGGGCTTGTAAACATTGCAAGCTCTGGTTTCGGGTTTTATGAGGAATGGCCGCCCGTTAGGTACACTAGTTCTTACCCGCTTCTTCTTTTGCTTTCGATAAAGTCAAAAGTTTGTTTTAGTCAAAGTCACATCTTTTTATGAGCAGTTTTAAACTCCTATTACTAGTTCGGGCAGATGCTACCCAGTACCTTCCTCCAGCTCCTACCATTAGACCGCTTTCGACGTAGACCGGTCAAATGGTCAGCGATCCAATAAATTCCAACCAGCTACATTCCTTAGCATTAAGGAGAAAACTCAAACGAAGAACTTACCTGCGATCTTTTTTGAAGTACAGTTGTTTGGTAGTGTTGAGGATTCGCTTTCAGGCATTTCGGAGGTATGTATGAGCATCATTTTTTTTTTATATATATTTATTCACGTAAGTGACTACTGCCTATGGACAGTAGCAACACCAGAGGGAGGTGCATTGCCGGTCCTTGAGAATAAATAAGTATGCTCTTTTCCTGAGGTTCCCTAAGTCGTATCCGTGCGGAAATACCGAAGCTGGCAACAGATTTCACAAAGGAATTGTGCGAAGTAAGAAGTTCCTAGAGAATCACACGGTCGTGGACTTTAGAGCATCGAGATGATGAGGGTGGATTTTCAAATTTGGATGAGATGCCCTGTGGTGGAATGCAGCTGCCGGTACTAGTGTTACCTCTAATTAGATAAATAGATAGTACAGGAAGGGATAGAATAAAAGAATGTAAAGGTATATGGAAAGAAAGAAAAAGGATGCGGATAATACTGTCACGGAAGGTATAGGGGGAGTGACAATAGCAGCTGGGACACTCCGGGGTCGCGTACCCGAAGTGGATCGAAAGGAAGATCCATCCCCTGGGAGTATAAATCAATTATCATATGCCTAATCGCACGTTCGTATTTCCTAAGTTCGCTCACATCGCACAATAGCCTTCTATTAGGACGGCGCCTCATAGTTAAACCGGATATCCGTCTCTAAAGTTAATCTACTGGGGCTCGCTCTATTACTTTATTTTTTAAGTAATATGTTTTTCTTTATTCCAATTCTTTGGCTATGATTCCCACCGGGCACCACCAAACACATCACGCGCGGTGATGTCACCGCGAGAACCAGTTCGCTCTGGGCTCGCTCGATGCAGCTGCATTGACCGTCTCACCGTCTCGCGAATCGTTTAAACTTAATGTGAAATGCACTGTTCGAGTCAGAAGCGATAGCGACGTATATATGTGTAAAAGACATCGTACCGCAAACTTTGTGACAAGGCTACATTTAATGTCCTAAATAAAATCACAAAAATCATACATCTCGGAAATGAGAGATTACAGATATTGCCATCCTCATCCCATGCTTGAGCGCGCAATGTATCGTGAACATTGGGATGCGATCGTCAACAAAATGTTGACGCGCAAAACAAGTCAACGACGCGCGCCGCCCTGTTACGTACTTTTAAGTATTATCTACATTGCGGTTTGATGTACAAATATTAAGGAAATTTGTTTCTGATTTAAAATCGCATTGGAACAGATAGTAATAATGATATTATACCAGTAATCAGTTTAAAAAATTTTACTGAATTTAAAAAAAAAACCCGAGATTCGTTGAAAATTTTGGCACGCGTTTCATCCATAACTTGGAGTATATTTATTATGCAACGTCGTCTGCAATAATTTGCATATTTTTCGCATCTCTCCGTATATGCATACAACGTGTATGTTTGGACGTCATCTCCGATTTAATGGGAAACAATCTTTTTGTGTTTATTTGCATACGATTTGAAGTAAAATAAAATTAAACACATCATATGGGTTCCCACCAGTGGCCGCCGACGACCAGGTAGGCCGAGGAAGAGATGGCGAGACGACTTGGACGCCTTTGCGGGAAAAAAGTGGATCCAGGTGGGTCAGGAAAGGAAGGTGTGGTTAGAAAAGGGGAGGCTTTTGCTCAGCAGTGGAACAGTATAGGCTAATTAAAAAAAAAAACAAACTGACCTATTACGTTGTAGGTCTAAAGTGGTCTTTATTACTAAGCGTGCGATATATTATAGTATTGCTAATAGGTCTTGTGGTCTCTTCGTCTATAAAGGGAATTTAGGAGACAGTCTTGCAGCCATTTGGATATAACTGAGTATATTTTATATTTAGGCGACCTTCGGGCTTGAGGACTTTGGATAAGATCTAATTTAATAAAGCCGAAGAAGCTCCGGTCCCCGGTAGGGTAAGCCACAAAAGATCCAAAGAGAGTATTACTCACGATCCCCAAGGCGAAGAGCTCTTTCGTGCATAGAAAATTAAATTGGTACTTCAAAGCCAGCCAATTGATTTACCAACTTTAATATTTACTTAATAGATGTTCCATTAATATTGAAAATAGGTATTGCGCAGAGTTTGCGTTGCTCGTCAAATGTTTGCATTGAATTATTTGTATACCTTCACTATTTCTGACATAATTTGTAGTAGGATCTTTTTTTATGATGTAAGTACAAATTTACGGTTTTCGGAATTTTTCTTATACTTGTACTTCAATATAAAGCTTCTTGTCGAATTTCATGATTCTAGGTTAACGAGAAGTACTCTATTGGTTTGCATTCCCTATTCGAGTGTGCCAGTATGGGAAATGCGTCATAAATGGTCATATCTTTTGATTTCGTATACTTAGAGGGTTGATTTTTTCACAGCTTCAAGAGAACGCAGATCTCAGTATTTCATATTAATTTTGAACTTTATACGCGTTTATAAGAAAAAGGGTCTTACGACCGATTGGTATACATACAGACACTGATGTAACAGCAAATTTAAAATTTTCCGATTTTTAATTTTTACATATTTATAAATTTAAAATTTAGACATAGATACAAACATAAATATAATGGAATGAAAAAAAGAAAAAGTAAATTGTCATTTTCTGTTAGTTTTTCACTACGGAGGTAAAAGAGATAACCTAACATGAGCCAAGTTCATGGCTGGATGTTTTGAATATAATAAAATTTATAAATAAATAAACACCACGGATCCCATAGCTATTTCGGACTCTTGTGATTTTACGTTCCAATATTTTATAGCTTGTACATGTTGCATATAAATAAACAGAAAATGTTTGCAGACATGATTTAAAAAACATAGTAGGGAATCACAAGCAAAATGTTTGTTAATGTGTTAAAATACGGAAAAATGTTCCTTATTTCTTCGTCATATGGTCCCTTAAAAGATGAAAAGAACCCAGACCCCAGCAAGAACATTTCGAACCGTTCGAATTAAAAGATTTTCGTGTATTTACAGAGAAAATGTTCGTGCTTGGCCCACAGGAGGCAAGTCTTTATCGTGTCACGCTTTTAATCGATGCTTATGCAACCCGCGTTTACACAAAGGAAGGTCCCATGTGGGCCCAGCACGAATATTTTAAAAGTAGAATCTTTGACTTCAACGGTTCGAAATGATCGCGCATGGCCCTCTTATTTGTTCTCAATTAGACAAGATACGAAATAATCAGCAGATATGCTATCGGCATTGTTCTTGCAATTAGGATATACTCAATCGTCAGGAGTTTAACAAATCTGCCTCTGGTTAATTAATACAGTGCAACCTCAATATAACGAAACTCAAGGGACTTAAAAAATATTCAATACACCGCGTAATTTGTTACAATGAGATTTGTTGTAAAGAGATTTTGGAATTGGACTAAGATTCCTTTTAATAAAGTAAACCTGATCATACCCATCGAAACAGGAATGAGTATTTTTCAATTAAGTGAGAATTATTGATGGGATACGTTATGTAAAGGTTATAGATGGAAGAATTTGTAAAATAGAGGTAGCTTAATGCCTTTTATCTATATTCTGTATTCGCTATAAAAAAGATTTGATAAATATTTAGATCCTCAATAGCTCAACGGTATAAGGTATGGACTGATATCCGGAAGGTGCCCGGTTCAAACCCCACCGCCGTTGGGGTATTGTCGCACCCATTCCTAATACAAGCTTTTAATTTAACCTTAGTAGGAAGAGAAAAAGGGAATATTAGACATACCTAAAAAGTATTCCTAATATTCTTTAAAAAAAAAGTCGTTACACCTGGTCGCAGCCAGAGCAACTTAACTTAGCGATCGACTCAAATGCCGACCACTGATTAGGCCACGACCTCCTCTTTCCTCCATATAAAATTTTTGTCGTCGAAATTTGTCGCCCCTTAAAATCTGCCATTGTAGGCTCTAGCCTTCTCAACCTACCCCTAAATCCGCCACGGTGTGTGTGTGTGTGCATAAATAGTATTTCTAGCGCTTTAGAAAAATAATATAGATATAATTAAATACCAAAAAGTTTTTGTTGAAACAAACGTGTTATGCAAAATAAATATCGGCTGATCGCCAAAACGGAAGTAGACTGCATTCCTTCAACATTATGTGTTAAGAACAAACATCTTTTTTTTTAAATATTTATTGCAAGGGACTTGATAACTCAGTAATAATGTCGCCTCTCTTATTACTAATTGCATATATGCATAGAAAATCCATACGCACTTCAAGTAATACAAAATTGGAGAGTACATAGCATCTTGGCCTGCTCTGATGATGGGGACGCCAAGACGACAAACATCATGTGAAAATTAATGTCTAGAGAAATTACGTTCGTTAAGATGTTTGATTATTTTAATTAAATTGACATAAACTAATCAATTTTATATTTATCATTTTAGTTACATTAATGTTCCATAGTTTACACTTAAATGCATTACACACTAAAGCAGAGGTTAGCAACCTTTTGACAGGCAAGGGCCACAGTTAAAAAATATGATGCAGGCGGGCCATGTCGTTGAGAAAGACGATGGCGGGCCACACTTGCAGAAATTGGTTTCTTACTATCAGTTTATGCAGTAGATGTTATAGGCGATATTAAAATGCTGAATTTTAGGACAACAAATTCTTATAAATAGATAACAATGCAATTATTATGTACTAGCGGACCCGGTAGACGATGTCCTGCCCAAACGTTGGGCTACTTACTATTTACTTCTATTATCCTATATCATCCCCGATCCCGTCCCCGTCCCCGTTTCCGTATTATTAGTAATAACGAATGACTACGAATCGTTTCTGCTTGCAGCGGTAATAAAGTGCGAATTTACTCTTTGACGTTAGGAACACACCTACATTGCTTAGACAATAGTGAGTGCTTGTAATTTAATATGAACTTTATTGAATATTTCTTTCTTTCTTTCTTTCTTTATCTACCACAATTTGATGCATCATTAAGAAAATGTTAACAACCCCTGGCTCAGGTTTTGCAGAGTCACCGCGTGGGATCCCTGCATCTTCTACCGTATTTATTACGTGATGTGTGTTCCAAGGAATTGTTTACCATCGTACATTGCGTTGTTCTAAATTTAACGAACGCCACCTACCAAATAGTTATGTTAAAAAAAAATATCATGTAGAAGTAAAGCAATGTACTCAAGTGACACCTTTGATTGCAGCCCCAGTGGTACAGCGTTGGGTAATCTGGCGCAGCTCCGGGAGTACTTGCAAACTTCGGGCACCTGCAAGTGTGGTCTGCCGTGCCCTTTACGACCGGAGACCGCCTTCAGTTTTGATCCTAAGGTAACTTTTGTGTACTCATTTGTGCAATGTATATTTTTCTATAATCGTTACGTTACTTTTACCTACTCTATGTTAGGAATGGTTAACTGGTCGACTGGCCGATCGCGGATTTTATTCCAGCTGCTTATCGCAACAACGCGAAGAACCGCTACTTGGTCATTAAATACGGTAATCCCCCATACAACAATATATATTTATTCCGTGTTTTAGGAGAATGCGTTACATGAGTATTCTCGTACAACGCGGTTTGTAGGACCCCGAATGCGCATAACATAATATTATATGCATTAAAGTATGGTAATTATGCAGTTTGTGTGCTTTTCCCGAAACTGCATAGTTTTGTTTTTTTTTTGTTTGTCTTTCGAAGTACTTGTTTCACTCTAATGAGTGATATTCCGTCGAGGGAGGCTGACATTCTGCGCGAAACGTAACTCTGTTGCGGATAGGTTAGAAGCGGACGAACGTTATTTTATTGTTTTGCACAGCGAATCGCCTTTGTCGCTGCCTGGTCATTTTTTTGGTTTTAATAAAAATGTGAAGAACAAGGAAAGTGAAGCTTAATACAGAAGTGTTTGTATTATGTTAATAACATTAACATCGAAAGGCCTCCAAAATGCCCTATTCTTGCCTTCATAACTCGAAAGAAAAGTCAGCCTCCCACAAAAGAATATCACTCATTAGAGATTAGACAACAACTTCGGAAAAACAAAAACAAACATATGCAGTTTTGGGAAAAGTATGTACTCAAATTGCATAATTAAAATACTATGACATATATAATCAATAATAAACCTCCTCAGAGATTAATATCCTTAATGCTATAATAAGGTATAAATATGATGTTTAATTATTACATGATGACGATATAAATGTAATTTAGAAACGTAAGTACTCTGTAAGCAGATATTGTTAAATTTAGCCCATAGCAGGCGCATCGGGAAACTGTAATGCCTGCTATGGGTAAGTTTTCCAATAATAATAAATAAATAAATAAACAATATTAGGTATATTATTCGCATTATTTTAAAATTCTCATCTGTCACGTTATTTATCTCCTCTTAAGCGCAGAGGATCTTTCGTTTTTACATATTATAATGAAAATATCTCTTCTCATTTTAATTGATCAGTTAAATCGTTTAATTTATTGAAAATGTAAGAGGAAGAATATTGCAATCCTGTTGCACGGTTTGTCGTAACTTACGTAAGACACTAATGAATTCCCAGAAGTCTTTGGTTATGAGTGTCCAATGTCTTTAAATTATTTAAAAAAAAAAAACGAAAAAATATCTGTCGCCGGTTCTGTCGCGACTCATGTAAGAAGGTAATTAATTCCCATAAACGTTTCGTGAGCTATCGGTGTTTCGTGAGATCGTATTGGAACGGGTTTTTGATGTGACGTCCGTAGTTACTAACAACGGGCACCATGTGAAAGCGAACATGTTTTGGTCGGTTTACGCCTGCATTGTTTCTATACGAACGCAACAAAATGTGAGAAATTAAATTGATTTCCAGAAATTTCCAAACTTTTTTTCGTGATGCTGCGATCCTTTCGTTATAGTATCCGACATTGTTTCTCTACGAACGGAACAAAATGCAAGAAATTAAATTGATTTCCAGAAATTTTCCAACTTTTTTTCATCCTTTTAACAACGGATATTATAACAGAATATCCGGCATTGTTTCTGTACGAACGCAACAAAATGTAAGAAATGAAATTGATTTCCAGAAATTTCCAAACTTTTTTTCATGATGCTGCGACTCTTTTGTTATAATATCCAACATTATTTCTCTACGAAAGCAACAAAATGTAAGAAATTAAATTGATTTTCAGAAATTTCCAAACTTTTCTCTACGGTGCTCCGGTCCTCTTGATTATACGGTTGCTCAGAGAATTTATTTCTGTTATTAGATGCCTATATGCCACTTTGGTTCATCACACATCTACAATTTATTCAAAGTTACCATGAAACAACAGCCCTAGTGAAAGTTGTGATAGTTTAACTTGTTTTAATATAAAAGGCGCTGTTAGTAAATATTTAAAAAAAGTTATGAATAGAGTTGAAACCCCTATCCCCTTAGAAACCCACATGCTCTCATTTCTTGAACGTTGATAAGGCAGCTTGGAGGCTTGTATTAGTGAAGTTATCCATGAGCGTTGTCCCGTTTGCCTTTTGTTACATAACAATTATTTTAAGCGTCGAAAAAAGGGGTTACTCTGTATATAAACAAATACAGTTCTTCTAACCATATTCAAGTGTTATAATAATAATAAAGTCAAACCATCCTGTTTAATAGCCGTTTTCAATGATACACAAAACTGGTACGACCAGCGCAAAACCAGTGTGCAGTGCAGCAACGGGTCCGCGCGTATAAAAGGAATAATTGGATCCAGTTATGCACAAATGATGCGATCCTCAATACGTCAGGACGACCATCGGCCCTATTAAATACTTTGTATATAAAATAAACATGTTTTCACGCATAACGTTTTGTTTGAACGTTGGCAATTTTTATTTATTTTAAAGTGTTCCAGGAACACTGTAATTGAACAGTTAAATGTAATATGAAATGGGCAGTACCTGAGTTAAATAAAGTAGAAACTTCTTTGTACACCAACGGATCCGTGCGTGTAAAAGGTATAATTGGATCCAGTTATGTACAAATGATGCGATGCTAAATACGTCACGAAAACTATTGAACCTATTAGATACTTTATATTTATAGAATAAACATGTTTTCACGTATACCAGTATGTTTAAATGTTTGCCATTTTTTTCCTGTTTAAATTTTATTCTAGGAATAAAATACCTACATATATATAAAGTAGAAACTTCTTCGCGTGAACGAATCTTTCCGCTTAACCAATTTATTACTATGAAGTGTTGCCTAATTCAGATTTCCCTTTTAACTTCATAAACGATGTAAAAAACTGTTTCTAATCTTTTATCAACAGTGGATAAAGTCATATATTCTATATTCATAATCATTTGAGTGAGAAACAATTTTTTTTAGCACTGGCCATTATAAACGTGAGCCTATAATTGTTTGGAAAGCGAAGTATAAACTTTATAGGGACCGTTTCCTCATAATGATACCCTCTCGGTGTAAGTGGTGTCATAAATAATCGCGGACGATTACAAATGACACATTTGCCCGCGAAAAGATCGCCAACCATTCCAAAAAGTATCGTCATCTGTAACCGGCTTCCGCCGAATCAGACTCGTAGGAAAAAATCTTGACTCACTCAACGAGGTTCAAAATTTAAACGGTTACATGGACTTATAGGCTCAAACCATATATATATACAGACTTTAATATATTTTTTTATATTTGTGAAATAGTCGCTTTTTTCAAATACGTGGTATATTAACAAATTAAAACATCAAAGAGCTAAGCTAATTTTCTCCCTGGTGCTATCAAAAGACGTTTCTTTCTTCTCTTTTTTCCTATATACATTTATGATAATAATTTAATATTTTAGTATACACTAAAACGCACTTTAATGAATAAGTAGACACAATAAATTGTAGAGGGCTTAGACAAGTTAATGCCAATGCTAAACGCCGAGTGAAATATGATTGGGTATTGACCTATCGAATAGTTTATTAGAATCTTCATGCACGTCTGCATAGTGGGGAGAGTATAACGGAATCGTTTGCCCAAAATGGACCATTTGAACTCTAAGTGGAAGCATAAACAAAAACTCTACGCGTGCAAAGTGATTGATGTTTAGTGCACTCAATATGGTGATACTAGTTGTTCACTATTTTTAGTATAGCCTATGTGTATTTAAATAGAAGTAGAAACAATTATTATTTTTATAAAATATAATTTAGGTTTGTATAGAAAATTTAGGAACGTATTGTATTATATGATTTGATTAGGCCTTACTGTGAAAATTCGTAAAGAAAATTTAATATTAAATCATTTAATTTCGTAAAAAATGAGGATATCTGGGCCTACCTATTGCACTACCAATGTTGTGTCGAGTACAATTAAATGTAGGTAAGATAAAGTAATTAAAGTAACAACAAAGTAATTAAATGCTACCATACTCACAATCATATATATTACAATATTTCGTCTACATATCGTTTCAAGCCTACAGGATTATTGTGAAATATGTCTTGTCGCAAATCTCCAAAATATCAATTCAGTCAGCACAGTCATGGATGAAACTAAATAGCTTACAGATTTCTATCAGCTCTCTATAACCATCAACAATCCACGCGTCTATCTATCCGAATATCTATCAAGGTAATATCGTTTTATCTACTTTATTTCCAGCATTCAATGTAAACACATAAATAATGTGTAGATATAGCTCTTCCCCCATTGCCTTCACGGCAGTAGGTAGTCGCAACTCACACGTGTGCTGAATTATTTGCATAGATAATCTTATCGCAACATTTTCCTTTTAAATGTGGCCGTTTGGTTATCTCTGCCAGGATAATTTTATTACGTACTTGTGAGCAGCGTTGAAGAACAGTGTCGGTCTGTATTGTTTAAATTGTACTGGTACAAACCTAACATTTTGTACCAGCGTTAAAATCAATTTCGAAAGTCGTGTGTACACAATCGTGTAATTGTCAAAGTGCATCGTTTGCCGGGGGATCAAATTAAAATTGACAACGAACAAGTTACCAGCCGTGCGAAAAACTGAGCCAATTTTGGCAAAAATTAAAAACTGACTAACACTGCAAGGTGGCTGATTTTATAAGGAATAAAGCGGTTTTGATATAATTATCCTTTTTAATTATATTTAAATTGTTATTAGTGTTTAAATTGAGTATATATTCTTTAGCAAATTATTAAGACTAAAGATCGCGAGCTGGTCGAAATTTGACCACAAATCTTTACATTTGCGTAATATTAAACAGCTTTTAGTGCCTCAATAGCTCAACGGTATAAGGTATGGACTGGAATTCGCAAGGTACCCGGTTCAAACCCCACCGCCGTTGGGGTATTGTCGCACCCACTCCTAATACAAGCTTTTAATTCAAGCTTAGTACGAGGGGAAAAGGGAATATTAGACATACCTAAAAAAAGTATTCCTAATATTCTTTTTTTTTTAAAAGCTATGTAGAAAACTTTAATTCTTTGTTCAATAACATGTCACCATTTGACAATAACATTTTTACCATCGTCATGACTTTGATTTTACAGTAAAATGTATGCACGTGTGTGTAAATCGATTGGCAGCAAAGTAGTTTAGTTTTTCATGCATGTATGCATGCGTGTACTGTATTAATAATGCATATTTTATAAACATATTGGCATTCGCACACCCTCCTCTATGTAAGCCATAATTGTGCCAAATTGCATATTCCTCCGTCCGCACAATTTTCGTAAAATGGTACCGAAAGTTTTCCCTTCAAGTGTAAATACTTATACATTAATATGATTCTCATTTACGGATTTCCACAAAGTAATTTTTTTCTTTTTTTTTTAATACGCTACAAGGGGCACACGAGCAGGCAGCAGGCAGCTAAGTGCCAACCGGCGCCATGCATAGTAGATGCGTTGCCGGCCTTTAATGACAAGTTTAGGCCACTGGGAAGTCTCACAAACGTAATGAAAATTACCATCGGCACCGGCAAAATTACCATCACTTAACGTGACAGCATTGCCGCCACTTCACGTCGATCTCACGTGAGGACAAAGTAACTATTGATTGTGTTCGATAAATTAGAATTGCGTACAATTTTAAAGGCTTTTAAGTTTATTATTAAATTAAAGCAGACCAACCCTGAAGAATTCTATTACTGTTAACAAATACGAAGTTATTTTCGCTATTTGTGTAACAGACCGGTAATATTAAGGAGATGCGAAAGAAAAACGAAGTGGCGAAATTTCCCGAATCCCGGTCGCAGCCAGAGCAACTTAACTTAGCGATCGACTCAAATGCCGACCACTGATTAGGCCACGACCTCCTCTGTTTCCGGCGACTTCGTTCGCGTAAAATCAAATTTGCCCGTAGGCCTCCTTAATACGGCCCGATCGAAAAAGTTTTCGAGATTTGATGTTAGGTGACATTTCGCTTTTGTATATATAGAGAAACACAATTTTGTTTATGTACGTGTGAATTTATTACTATAATAGATATACTGTAGCCCTATTTTACTGAAATCCGTCACAAATACGGAAAAAATGGCTAGGAGCATGTCAAGACACGCTTATACAGAAGGGTTCCGTATCTGATACGATATAAACGTATTTGTTAAATAGCTTCAAAAGTTGTTGTCCGATTGCGTTCAAAAAAATTTCCCTATTGAGTTTTTAGCATCTTCTATCGACATGGAAAATTTCAAGTCTCTACGTCTAATAATTTGGAAATGCTAGGGGGGACCACCTCAAGGGCAGACAGACGGACGGACGGACAGAGCGAAATTATGAGGATTCCTTGTAGTACTACGGAAACCTAAAAAAAGGCTGAAATTACTTAATTTCGGGAACAAAACGGGGGAAAGTGCAAATATAATCAGGATGCTATGCCAACAACACCGCCACCAATGCAAAAAAAAATAAAAAAATGCACTAAATTTATGTTGTGTCTCAAAGCAGCTTTCGCTTTAAAACCGAAGCATCATCAGGAGATATTAGTAGCAAAGAGGTGAGTAAAGGAATCCTTTCCTCATATTTAAAATTCTCTCGCACTTACTTACTGCTTTCCATAAAATCACAATAATCGCTGTTGTTTTTACTTTGTGGATATAATAGTATATTATAGTCAAGCGGAAAAATACAGGGCATTATACTTTTAAATCCACTATATAATTTGCAAAGCAAATAAATCGTCGGTCATATTTTACAAGTGTATTGTTTCTCATTACAGAACATTGTTTTGTTAGGTAAGAACTATGTGTTTAACTCTCTATCCTTAAATTTAACAATTTCACGCTTTGAGGAATTCTCATGAGGTTCACGATTTTTGGCAGATGCTGGTTGGCTGGTTGGTTCTGGCTTGGCTGGAATAACTGGCCAAGCACTGGCGGGGACGGGAAATATTGGAGAGGCAGGACACAGAAGCACGATGGCGCGACGAAATCGCAAAGGGCAGGAAATGGGTGCACTTGGCAAACAGCAGAAGTACATGGCGTGCTCATGAAGAGTCCCCAGTCCAGCAGTGGACCGAATCGGGCTGGGAGTAATAAACAAATCTTTATAATTATTTAATGAGAAGGGGCAAAATACTAAAACACATTTCAAATCACGTTAAAAAACAAAACTGTAGATTTACTATTAGTCAATTGAAAAATTCCAGTGACCAAGAAAATAGTATAGGGCAGAAAGTTTTTGTTTCCATCATAGAGAAGGTGCCTGGCGTAGTTTATAAATCCAAGTTTTCGTGATTCTAGCTACGTCGCATTAGCAACCATTTTGGATAGGAAAAAAGTAGAGGTAGCGCCAAGCTTGAAGTCCTTTTGGTATGCAGCCGAATTACAGCGGGTACCTATACGTCTTTTTCAATTCTCAAATAAGATCGGCGAGAAGTGGCGGTAAGGCTGTCACTTCAAGTATTAGCTAGTATTCGCCATTAGTCCTAAAAATGTAACTATACGGCAAATACCAAATTCAAATCTTAAAACCTCTTTTTTCAAAAAGACTTTCCAGTGGCCCGAGTGCATTTCATTTTTTTTTTAAGTGTGACCCTAACCTGCCAAAAGTTGAGAAGAGAAAGACCTGTGAGTGTGATGACTAAATATTTATGTATTTGTCTATATACTCAGATTAATTGTATATAATAATTAATCTATATACATAATGAGATAATTAATGTTCATTCATGTTATTTATCAACCGTCCCCGCGTCCTACGTTACGCAAGTGTGTGGAAGTTTTGTAGTTAGGCGCACTCGGTCACTTGGGGCAAAGGGCTCACTGGACCGCCCGTATAGCTAGGATAAAGTACAGAATATGATTAAGATAGCTAAAATCAGGCGATATATCGCGAAAAACCCTGATAAGCAGGAAATGAAATTACACAGTCATCTAGCTTAGCGATAATAGTCTTGGACTGATATCGATTTTTTTTTTATTTTTACAGTGAAAACTTTACTGATTTATGATTTTATTATATTTATACCATTTCGCAAAATTATAAAAATAAAAAAATGTTTTAATTAAAAGGCTAAAAATTATTTCAATTTTTATTAAATTACTTTTATTCGACTGCCTTAAGATAGTCAGACTGTAATCGGTCCTCAACAATGTTGTGGTTATGATCAACTCTAACGCCGCTTTTTTTATCCCTCACACTAATGGTTTAATTTATCTTGTCGAGGGCATCTGTTATATAGCAAAGTACGCTCAAACAAAGTTGGCATTGTTGACTATAAGTACAGCGTACAGCTCTAAAATAACGTTATCGCAATTTGGTCTCTATATTGATACAGTTTGAGATTTATATCGCTTGATGTAAGCGTGACTGTTGTATCCTGGACCACTAGATCATTGATCTAAATCTGCTAATCATAACGGATTCACGGAGTTCTGTTGAAAGCTTTGTTGTCAAACTTTTGTGTTTGATATGGGTACTTACGAGAACGGATCACAATGTTCCTATTATATCGCAACCGGTTCCATTTAAGCGAATAATTCCAGACACGTTTCTAAGGTACCTCTTAAATATACGCATAAATGGTGCAATCTATACGTTCCACAGAAATAAGTAATATTTTAAATGCTTGTCTACAGTAGCCGATAGTAAATAAAGTTTATGGAATACGACTTTCAAAGTGTATGGGAAGGAACTGTAATCGGACGTATGGTAACAATTATTAGTTCAGAAATCAAGACTGCATATTGTAAATGTTTGTTTTATAATAAACCATTTTTTATGCAAGCTTCACAAATTTATCACCGACATCCGGATTTGTTGATGTGACACATTTTGCAAGCACAAGTATGCACTTATTAACGCAGCGATCGCACTGTAATAAAGCACGCGATAAGATGTATGGGCGTTGAATTATGTCACTAGGAAAAGACTGACTTATAGAAAAGGAAACACGCCTACGCGACTCGCATAACAGGCGGGACTCACGTACTTCCTCAAGAGCTCAGCTCGTGTCTGTACACTTGTATTGTTTTTAAATGGTCCTTTGGTGAGTGATTGCTTTGTTAGTGAGACGAATTTCTTAGCATTCCATGGATTCGACGTGCTGGTGCCGGGTCCATCGCGTTCCCATAGCAGTGCCCGGGACTTGTGACCCAGGTGTAGCTTTAAGAGCGCGTTCTTTATAGTAATCACTAGCCTTATAATTAAAAAAACGACAACAATCGCGGAAAGATAAACTATACCAATTTATTTACTTATCAAGTTGATTAAGTTATTTACATCTTGGCGTTTACCCGATTTAGTAGCAGTTTCCGCTTAGATTGCAGAGGATCAGGCTGTGGGGCGAGGTAAGATGACTGACTGACCTATGACGTCATATCAGGAATCCCCACAATCTCACAACTAATATCACTCGGTGACATTAGTCGAGACCCACTCTTTTACATGCCTTCCGAAACACGGAGGATGTCGTACATTTTGAAAATCAGTTTTAGGTCACCCATCTACTATTCAAATTGATACTTCTTGCTAATGTTAGCAACTTAGTAATATCAGAGTACCTAATCTGAGAGATATTAAAACGTATGTCAATAGTACAAGATGACTATTACATAACCTTGCATGACTCC
Source organism: Charaxes varanes (assembly GCA_024363005.1). Classification (NCBI taxonomy): domain Eukaryota; kingdom Metazoa; phylum Arthropoda; class Insecta; order Lepidoptera; family Nymphalidae; genus Charaxes; species Charaxes varanes. The sequence continues at coordinate 55,662 of JANCMC010003968.1, read as the reverse complement.
TGGTGATCTGAAACCAGTATCGTGTCAATGTCAAACCAGTTTTAATTTTTATCACTGTGTTAATGACCACCGTTTATCAGTCAAGTATTCCAAAAAAATTAATACGAATCATTTTAACTTGTGAATTGGATAAACACTAACTAATATTTAATTATTAAAAATCGTCTTCATCCTCTGATGACGATGACCTCGCTCTATGTCGAAATCGATTTCCTTGTAAATTCCCCTTTTTACCTTACCTTTCAAAATGGCTGAAATGTTTTTTATTAATTTGCCTACTGCAAAGATATTGGGAACTCTAAACCCAAAAAAAATCAGGTTAGGCAATTGTCAATTAGTTAAAAATACAGTTAAAGTAACATTTTCAAGAATCATCAATCGATTAATATATTACTTTAGCGACGCTGCCTGGATTGTTAAAAACAGGTGAAAACATTCCAACGTGGGGATCCAAAAAACCACAAAACCAGTTTATATGCGGAATTTCTTTCCACTGGTCGCGAATAAACGTTGGTGTCATAAATGTTTGTATGCTCCTATATTATTCTAGTAACGATCTGAGAGATTTGAGACGTCGCGCGTCGCAAGCGGACGTGGGAATTCCCAGAGCACAAAACCAGTTTTCTCACGGAGAATGTGCAATCTACAACCGATTCCCGTAAACGTGCCTAAAGCAACATCTATTATTTGACTAGCGATTTTAATGCGGTTTCACCAATAGACAGAGTGATTAAACGAGAAAGGTTTATACCTATGTATAATAAATGCACATGTGCGAAGTCAAGGGCAAGTCACTAGTTAAACATAAACTACCTAGTTAAACAAGGACTATTAGTCATTGGAACAGTGATGTAGAGCTATTTCTAAATCGTAGAAGGAAAATTGTCGATTCCCCAATCCACTCGTGTTGGTTATGCGCCATTTTTCTGAAACATGAATAAAAATAAATTTTGAAGAAAAACTATATTAACAAGAGTTTGAAGTAAACAGATTGTTATATGAGACGTAAACAAGGCGGCGCTTTGGTATTGAGCTTTTTAAGAATAACTGAGATTAGTGGTTGGACGTCCTTAGTATCGCTGGAAAGAACCAGGGAAGAGGCCCTGTGCTAGCTTCAGCCCACGTAGTGGCAGGAAAAAGCACAGGACCGTATAAAGTGCATTATCTTCTCTCTTACTCCTACTTTGTTACTGCTTATTACCGAGGCAAAGTTCCAGTTTAGGTCGCCGCGCCATCATAGTAAGTACATAAGTATAGAGTTTACTTATAAGGAGTAATAGGCTCTCATGTTCATAATCTTGATATTTCTATTTAAAAAAATCGTATCTAATGTACTATTACATAAATTTATTCTTTAAGCTCTTCTACCTTCTCTTATATCTTATGCTAATATATAAAGCTGAAGAGTTTGTTTGTTTACTTCAACGCGCTAATCTCAGAAACTACTGATCCGATTCGAAAAATGCTTTGAGTGTTAGATAGCCTATTTATCGAGGCAGGGTATAGGCTATATATAATCACGCTAAAATTTTTCACAAAATTTTTTCTGCGAACGATGTCGCTGGTAACAACTAGTACTCTATAAGGTAAGAAGTTGTGTATTATGGTGTTAGAGAAAATTAGTCAATTTAAAAGAAAGGCAATTAGCCTAAAATACGTATTGCACGCCCCACGAGGTGTGCTTTACTCTCACTAAATCACAATCAAGCCAATTCGTGAACTAAAAATCACTCTATTGGTATTATACTGTGATATTATATAAGCCATAATTGGGTAGGGTTAAAATGAAAATTTTTGTTAAATATAAGACCATATTAAGGATTATTACATTTCTTTTAAACTACTGGTATGTAAAGATTTAGCAAGCCATGATTCAGGCAAGATTAGCAAGCAGTTCGCATGAGAAAGGAAGAGTCAAGGCGCTTCATGCGAGTTGGTGGAAAATCAACTACATAAGGGTGGAGGCCCTCTCGGCGTCTAGTGGTCCGGTGGTAAATTTCTTTTAAACTACTGGTATGTAAAGATTTAGCAAGCCATGATTCAGGCAAGATTAGCAATCTTACCGTCATATACAATATAAAATCCCTCAAGTAGATGATGTTTGTCTTGGATAACATCCTCATGGAATAATGATATGTATCCACTATTATAATTTGACCATCAGCTAAGAACGGCACAAATGTCATCCAATAGTCGCAGTGAAATGCTAACGCTCTCAGGAAATCGTAGAAGTTGAACTTATCATTGGAAGGATTCTCAAACTTGTGTACGTTGACTTCAAGTTTCTTGTTTTGATAGAATCCAACTATTCTGTAAAATACATTTAAACTGTTAATAAGTAAACAAATCGTTATTTACATATTGGTTTAGATTAATATTTTGTTTACTGAAAAACTTTACGTGTATAATTTGCCCCATGTAAGATTAAAAATATTTAAATCATTAATGCAGATACTTAAATACTTACGTAGCAGATACTGCTAGTTGCAAAGAAGGCGACTGAGGATGTCTCGATGAGAAAGCTTCTCTCAAATGAGCTCGACTGACGCAGAGTCGGTCGACACCCTCTTTAGTCCTTTCTAAGCTGTCTTTAAATTTGTGTAGAAATTTTATAATAATCAAGTCATCTGAAATAATGGATACCATAAAAGCAACTTGGTTAAGGGTTCGAAAAACCATAAATTTTTTGGTTTTATTCTAAAGTTATCTATTGTCGCACATTTCATCATTTACGAAGGTATAAATATATATAAATTAAGCGTCACGTTATTAGTCCGCGATGGACTCCTAGACTACTGAACAGATTTTAATCAAATTTGCACACCGTGTGCAGTTTGATCCAACTTGGAAGATAGGATAAATTATATTCAGGCAGGATAACGTTCGCCGGGTACGCTTCTTCTTCTTAGCGTTTCGTTGGCAAGCACTAAATCGTGTCGGCCCAGTCCCTAGCCACATAGACTTGAAACGACTGGCTGCCATCTGACGTCATCCAAGTTCAAGTATAAAATTCCTGAACAAGCTCAAACTTTATAGCCCAAATCCTCTAAATCTAAAAATCAATCTTTGCTTCTGAGTCTCACTAAAGTGCAGAAACGGATAAACCGTTTGGAATTTTGTTTGTTTTGTTTCATTCACATCATTTCATATTATACAATATTATATTATGATAATAAATAGTAAGTAACCCAACGTTCGGGCAGGCTAGCGTCTGCCGTGTCCACTAGTCCTATATAAAAATTCGGCATTAGTTCTTAATTCTGAAGGTTCTATCCTCTCTTCGGGTAGGCTCGAGAATTTTCCGGAGTATCCAGTGGCTGAGCCCAACATCCTAGGAGAAATAAAGGCACAATGACTTCGCTGAGTCGGTTACGTGGAAAGAATGGATGAATTGGGCGGTGCAGTGAGCGTACATGCGATGACCGAATAGTCGAAGACCAGTCGTCCCAAGTATGGCTGAAAAGACCAAGAGGACCTGTGCCAGCTTCAGGCCATGCAATGGCACGAAATAGCACTGGACCGAAAGAAGTGGTAACTTATTGTATCCAAGGTCAAGTTCTACTTTGGGCTTATATATATTGAACCAAAACGGGGTACCTTTATTAACCAAGAATTTAATTTTGGACTTTATTTTTTTAAAATAATGACCAAGTTTTATAAGGAAGCACCAAAAGCTGTCTGATACGATATTCTGTTCCAACTTTGAGCACTTCCTTAGCTTTGACTTAGCGCAAACTTTAAGCTCCTTTACCACTTGTTCCTGGTACGCCTTTGTGCTATCTTTATATATAAATTGTATGAAATTTTGTATGTATATTTCAGGGGGTTCGTAAATGGTTTGCAGAAAAATTGGACCCGGTAGGTGGCGCTGCTGTCTCTATGTAACGTAAATTAGGTATGTTTCCCGATATAACTCAAAAACGGCCGAGCCGTTTTGACTCCTGGCCGTTTTGTTTTTTTTTATTTACGTGCCTTTTGAGACATGGAGGATGTCGGATATTTGATGACCAGTGTTGGAACGGGTCACCTATCTATAATCCCGGCCGCGGTAAGAACTGCTTAACCTAGCGATCGGCTCAAATGCCGACCATGCTTTTTTTTAAAGTAATAAATTGTTGGTATTTTTGAAGCTTAGGTGATGCCCGCAACTTCGTCTGCGTGGCCTTATAAAGTATAATATCTAGAATTCAACAACTATTTTTTAAGTTGAGCAAAAATCTGTTAATACATTTGCCATCGCTATTGTTTTCAATCCGATACAACTTAAGAGCCTTTAATAGAGTATAGTCATTACATAATTTTTTTTTTTTTTAATTTTACAATCTGCACCCAATGCAGTTGTCCATGGGCATTGGTAGTCACTCATAAAAAGGGTAACGGCTTACCCGTTTCTCCTTGTCATATATGTAGGAGGATGTAATTTAGTCAAGCACCATCTACTAGCAATCTTAGATGAACTAGCAACATCAGCATGATGAAGACTAATAGAAGTATATCCTTATAGGATGAGATCAGATCGGAACTGGTCGGGCAGGGAAGGTAACACGGGCTGTGCAGGTGAGTGTTCACGTTAAAGGGATCCCTCAAACCTACACTTGGGTCACAAGTTCCAGGGACTGTCCTGCTTCCTTCCTCTCCAATACGATGGACTCGATACCCGCACGGTCAATCCACGGAGCATTGCTAAGAAATCCGTCTCTTTTAGATTTCAATTTCAAGTGCTGTGTGAGTTAACGCACCTATAGAAGATGAAAAAGGACCCAAACCTATTACTGAAGTACGCTCACTGATGAGCCTTTACCCATCCTGAAGTGTAGTTAAATCTCAATACATCGTAATATCTTAATAGATTATTTAAAAATACCGATATAAAGGTCTCTACTTCGTAAAAGACTACAATACATATCCCTTTAGTACCAGAAATTCCGTTAATATCAGCAAATTAATTCCATTTCGGATGAGTAACGTCCACCGGATGTGCCGGTATTAATTCGAATAATTCTCAAAGCATCTCTCTATGTGTTATCTGTGAAAAAGGCACTAGGCAATACTAACAAAAGAGATATCACAACAGACGCAACGAAAATACTAATGAAAAAAATCCCCTTTGAGTCTAAAATGAACAGGCAAATCCGAAATCGCGGGGTCTAATATTCTCGTTGAAAAAGCTTGAGTGTAAATTGCTCTAAATTATAATAAAATTACTCGACTTTTTTGCGGGATATATTTTTTGGGATAAATGTACCAACTTATAAGCAAGTTGTGGAAGAGCTGGTCTTTCTGACACGTGTTTTTTTATGTAGACTCACTAGAAGAACCCAACCTTATTAACACTAAGTCTGTCATTTTGCTGAAGAATAACTATTTTATTTCATTATTGATCGAATAGTTAATAACATTAAGATTTCATTAAAAATCTTGTAACCTTTATTAGCATGTGTATCGCTTATCTGTTATCAGATGTGCTCATGACTTCATCCACGTAAAATGAAGCTATGTAACACTGAAAAAAATTTTCAAATAGGTCTAGTAGTTCCTAGGATTAGCGCGTTCAAGCAAACAAACAAACAAACTTTTCAGCTTTATATGCTAGTGTATATAAAGATTTGAAGTACGAAGTGAAAGCACAGATTTACGTAGCGTAATATCACTAGCATTTGTGTCTCTTGGCTGTAAATCTCACTGGACTGAATTAAATAAAGAAACTGCACTAACAGAAAATTCGCAAATGCGTTGCCCATTTTAAAAATGGCTATGATTTTATTTTGGCTCTTTGCTTAGACTCTAATTATGTCTAACTATTCTGACCATACGTGACCAAATTAAGTAGTATAAACTAACATACTATAATGTTAAGCCGAGTGGGCACGTGGACTCACGACGGGTGGTGATAGATCCCAGACCGCTAAGAGATTCAATAAAAAATATAATTACTTTATTTATAGCTAACATTAACGAGACATTGGATAAATACGTGCGTTGCACATTGTTGTTTAGAAACTTATGTCTTCTTGGCATTTCAATGACTAAACTGTGGGTATATTTCGTCACGAGGTTAGCCCTATATTTCAGAAGTCCAAAATGAGGCGACATTAGTCGCCCGATCTGAGGTGGTCATTAAAAAACTTACTAGAAACATTTTTTGAATTTATTTGCTTAAATTATCAGTAATAACAAAGGAGATCGTAGCTTAACCAGTGGCTGGCATTAGTGTCGATCGCTAGGTTAAGCAGGTCTTACCGCGGCCGGGTGATAGATGGGTGACCCATTCTAATACTGGTTTTCAAATATTCAAGCTCCTCCGTGTTTGACGTGACAGCATTGCCGCCATTTCACGCCGATCTTATGTAAGACTCTTCATGGAACTCAAATTAATTATAGACCTTCTATATTATGAAGATTAGGATTTATTTTTTTATTCACTGTAGGGCACCCCTCACCCGCACGACGTCGAGCGGCGTGCTGGCCACGGCGCTGCCAAGGCTGGCCAGCAGGCTGGACGCGAAGTGGTTGAGCGGCGCGTCGCCCAGCGCCGGCTGCAGGCGCCGCTTGCTGGCGTCGTACACGGGCAGCTCCACGGCCGCGATGAGCGCGGCGCGCTGCGACGTGGGCCCCACGCCGCGCCACAGCCCCGCCGCGCCCTCGCGCCGATACATGTCCGCGAAGCAGCGCACCAGGTTGCGCTTCTCGTCGCCCACCTGCGCCCACGCGGGGAGGGTTTTAAGGACAACTTCCAACAACGAGCTCACCAGAAACGGCTACAAAACCAATTTATGCGCGATAAAGGTGGGAGCGAAGGTATGCCAGCAAAATCGCTGCATAACCCACTAAAAGACTTTGACTTATCATAAAGTATCATAAGTTCTATATTAGAGGGGGCATCTAAAACCGCACTAGTAGGATCGTAAAGGTTTGGCTAGGCGGAGGCGAGAACGCTGACAGTAAGTCACTACAAATAATACTCTTGAACCAATTCTAGGTCACAAGTACAAAGCTCTGCTACGAGTTCTTCGTCTGCAACGCGATGGAACCTGTACCCGCACGATCAATGCATTGGAAAACTTAAAAAATCCGTCTCGAATCCTGGAGTTTAATGATAAACTTCACTAGTACGCCCGCTCCAAAGATCCGTTGGTTTAATCTGTCTTGTAACATAGCATAGCTTGTGCCATAGCTATTCTCTTGAACGTGCTGTACAATTTACGGAAATGTTCCGTAAAAACGCCCGACAGTATTCTAATAGAATAGCATCCAGTGCTGTGCGAATGCGGCTAAGCCCTCGTGAGGGCTTAATGACGTAAAAAGTCTGCACTTGTGACCTGACCCTGTAACGTGTTATAAATAAACAAGCATGGGTATAAAAATACTATATATTTGATTAACTAACCTGCATGCGCACTTTGAGCACGTCGGTGGGGTTGGCGATAGCGCTAGAGAGGCCGCCGGCGAAGGCCGCGCAGAAGGTGTTGGTGGGCACGTGCTCGCGGCTGCCGCCGTCGGCTCGGCGCGCCGCGATCGCCTTCTTCAGCGAGTAGTACGTGCCGAACTTGATGGTGCCGTACGTGGCCTGCCGCAGCACCGCCGGCCAGATCCTACCACATCCGTACGCATTGCAAACTACGCCAAACGCCAAGCTAACTCGTGACAACGCATAAATAGTATCTAAATCCAATAATCGTCGCAATCACAGCTACGTCACATTCGAATAAACCGAACAAACAATGCTCGTTATATTGTTAGACATAATAAACATTTATTACTCTGCTGATTACTGCCATAAAGAACAAAAAGATTGACGAATTCTGATAACAGCAACACATCAGGAGAAAACAAAGATAGCATTAGTATAGTATGATATCTTTAGCAAATACTCTTTACTATAAATAAATTATGTGTGTTCAGATCGTTGGCATTAGTGTGTGCGAGAATTTATTTCAATAATTTAATGTACTTATAATCCATCTCTACAAAAAGACACATTTACAAAATATATGTAAGCGCATAACTTCCTAACGACTGCACCAAATTAGATAATTCTCTACTTGTTATGATCTTTATTGTTCGTTTATGTGTTTAAAAAGTATCAGTCTGTCTGTTTACTACAGATATTTTTCGAAAATTTTAAGAAAGGGAACAGGAATTATAGAAGTTAGTTGATAGTAATAGTAACCCAACGTTCAGGCAGGTCAGCATCTGCCAGGTCAACTAGTATGTTTATATAAGTTCAATTGAACTTTAAAATGAATTTACAATTTATTTTTTGTCTCGGCCGATCACACTTTTCGTAACACTCTCGTCATGCATTCACCAGCTTACAGTCAAGACAAGCGTGTGTAAAGAAGATTTACTTCAAAAAGCTATAATGACAGTGGATGAGCTGTAACTACCTTTTCTTCTTCCTACCGTTATCCCGGCTAAGTGCCAGGGTCCGCTTAGATTGTAGAGGATATGGCTGTGGGGCGAGTTAAGTTGACCGATTGTCATCTGACATCATCCTCGGAACCCCCACGGTCTCTTCAACCTTACAACTAATATCACAAAGTGACATTATTACGGTCCCACTGTTTAACGTGTCTTTCCAAACACGGTGACTAACATGAGCTGTAACTACCACCAGTATAATAAACTAAGTATAACCTTACCCACAATAAAGAGCCTTGATGCCTTCCTGCTTAGAGGTCTTCACAAAACAATCCACCATGCCAGTGTACCGCAATTCCACATGACGTGGATCTATTTTCTGACCCTGGATCTGAAGACGGGTTTTAGTGGTGTCAATTGGAAAGGTGCCTACAAAACAAGCTTTAATTTAACTAGAAATAAAAAAATATTTGATAACTTCAATGTCATAAAAAATTATATGAGATTCCTAACACATTTTAAAATTAATTTATGTACTGATAAGAGACAAAATTAATTTAAATTCTATTTCACATAACACAAGCCAAAATTTGTGACATTGATCACAAACCTTATTAATCTTTTGGTGATGAAAAATATTATATTTATGTACATTATAATAAGCCATACACTTGTATACAAGATAATAAGTAAAATAAAATTAGATTCCTCACAGAGACCTTTTAATAAAGAAGTACACAACTGTATTACATAAATAATTATTTTGTCTAATATATAAAAGTCTATCATTGTTCATTAGTCTCGCTAAAACTTAGAAACCACAACTTCAAATATATACACTGGTTTATTAATAACATATTCAGGAATTAAAGTTCAGCTTACTTCTTTGCGTAATATATATAATACTTATATTCAAATAATTGAAAACCGCAATTAACAAATCTTTGCATTGTTATATTTTAGTGAGAAAGATATTTTATTTAAAAAAAAAATACTGAAATCCAAATAAACTTAAATAATTTTCAGCGAATTCTGGATTTAAAAAAAAATATTTGCCCTCATGATATATTGTGAAAAGGCGAAACACCGAATTCAAAGTGTAATAAATATACCCTAACTCAAATATACTCAAATAGACCCAATCATGAAGTTACGAGATGACAGAACATTTTTGGCAAAACATCCGTTAAGTCTATCGCAAAATGCATATTAATACAATCTTGCGTATTTGTATGTGAATTTATTTTAAAAATTTGCAAGGTTAGAAATATTTGTTATTAAAAAATTACCGAATTCAGCAACGATCGACGCGAGGCCGCCGTAAATAAATGGTCTCCAGTCCCTATCTCCCATCACATTAAGAAAGGCTCTTAATATAAATATATATATATAGATCTTTATTTACAGTTTTTAATAGACGGACTAAACTCAAATCCAAATTCCAAAATACTAGTACTAAAACTTCGGATTCTTAATTCCTATTTCCTTGAAGTTTGAACTATTTTGTGACATTTACACTGACATTGACGTTGGCATTCTCAGACTAACTAAAGTTTACTATAGTTTCCAATATTTGTAAACTGGTTTGATGATCACTGTGTGTGGAGCGGCACTGTTAAAAATCTCGCGTCACACTTTGCAAAACTACAAACGTTAGGTTTCTAATATATTATGTATAGATTCACCTTAGTTCTCTTTGAAGTTGGATTCATATAGCATAATACCGGAGCCAGACATAGCTCAAAGTGATAGTACATTTTTGACCTTGATGTCTACTAAGTTCTACAAAACTTTGTGAAGTACACATATCCCCGGCCACACTACATGATCATTCAAATGAAGCTATGTCTTGCTTCGGCATAATAATCATCAGCTTCGTATTTACTACTTAGTAAAGTAATCTGTGATAATGAACTTATGGGGGCGTTTACGTCCCCACATTTTTTAATATATTCAAGTTACTTACAATTATTTACAAGCTATTTTGACTTTATGGAAATTAGATATAAGGAGGACCATCTTCTATGAGAGGGTAGTTGCAAAACTAGGCATTAGCAACAGCAAATTATCCTTTGAAGATTCACTGAAATGGCGCTGGTGTAGAATGAATCGACCAATAGGCTCCGCAAAATTAACTCCACATTTATGAGTAACTGTACACGTTTCTGGAACAAAGTCCCCTGTGACATTCGGGAGAGGTCTTTCAATAAATTTAAACCTATAATTATACTTAAACTCATTTAGAAATCCCATTATAATGTAAAGTATTATTAGAATGATATTAATGCTTGGGAATAAATTTTCTTACACTTTCATATATTGAGATAGTCCGAGTTGTCTTTATATTCTATTCTCCATAGTGATAGTTGACTTCATAGTTCATAGTTATTACACACTACACAGACTGTATTCTAAAATTATGTTCCTTGTATTAAATAATCTGGATTTTAATCCATCATTCCATCAAGAAACAAGGAAAATATTTTAAAAATATAGAAAAGCCGGACTTGTTATTTAAAATTACTTTAACGTCGTTTTGGTTTCTGAGAAGATATCCGTAGTGCTTATACGCAACAAACTGTGAATAATAAAGGCTGAAATATATAATATAATTTGTGAGACGTGCAAACAAGTGTATAATACGACATTCTATAATAAAATCTATACTTTATGCAGGACGTAATACATAAGTAGAAAAGAAATCTAATCTACATTAAAGATTTGTCAAGTAAACTCTTTATAGTATGTTTATAAGTTATTTTTTCATTAGGTGAATAAACTTATAAACTAAGTTTAAAAAATATTCTAGTTTGAGTTTTATTTTCACCATTCATATAATAGAAGCAGATAGTTTTAAATTGGCTTTGCTTTAGATATTATACTGCTATTCTTAGAACTTATACCTAATTTCATAGAACAACTTTATGATCCACTAAGATATTATTTATAAATGTTATCATATAGACATCTGTCATTAAATAAACAAAAAATGTAATTATTAAGGTCTCTCTCCTTTAGATTGCTATGAATTCCATAAAAGTAATCTGAGCTAATTATTGCCCTTATTGATTTGTAGAATAATCATTTATTTTGTTGCAGCTTCAATATCATAACAAATTAGCCTAAAACATATCAATTCCAACTTTTTCTTACGCCGGAGTCAGACATAGCTCAAAGTGTCTGTACATTTTTTCCTTGAAGACTACTAAGTGCTGTAAAACTTTTCGCAGCTACACAACGTCCCCTGCCACACTACATGATCATCGAAATGATCATTTACACATGTAAACCTTAACTAATGCTGTCGTATTAAAAATCATTAAGAGCCGAATAAGTGTCCTAACACAAGCTAGCCTAACAAGTGTATTTGTCTTCAAAAATATTAGCAGGGTAGCTTCTATTCTGTTAGTCAGTGTAATTATTCACTTTTTAATTTTTGATGAATACTTTGGCTTTTTAAGAAAGAAAGAAGGAAAGAAAGGAAGGAAGGAAGGAAGAAAGAAAGAAAGAAACTCTATTCAGACATAAATAAACAACAACACTATGTCTAAAAACTTAAGTCTACTTCACAAAAAAATAGTAAATAACCACTAAGCAATATTTAAATAGACATAGTGCTGCCATTAGTCTGAAAGGAATTACTACTCAGCTTCAATCAGAGTAAAAACTGTAAAGGTCTTGAAGGACAAAAAAACCCAAAATGTAATAACAATTAAAGAAAGCCTTGTTAACAAAAGAGGTTGATATTACCCTACAAATATGTAAAAATATGAATGAATGAATACACTTTATTGTACCACAACACAACGTACAAACAAAAGGATAGATAATACAAATATACACACAATATTGCAGTACAATCGGCGGCAAAAATATAATCTATATCTAAAACTGCGAGACGTATAAAGATGAAATTTGACAAGGAGATACTTTATAGTTAGTAGAAATCCGCTAAGAATAGATTTTTCGGTAACCCCAAAAGAAGGAGGTCTGAGGACAAGTTTAATTTTACGCAGACGAAGTCGCGGGAAACAGCTAGTATATAATGAAGGTAATATAAAGAGATTGCTTTTTCAATAGGCTAAAAAAAATTAAGAAGAAATATATCTACAGAACCCTGGATATCACGAAGATTGTCCAACTATCGACCATCTTGACAGCTGATTCATTTATTACAAACCCGAAATCCATCAAACTTGCTATGATCATTAAAGCGATACATCTCGAATGAATAATTTGCATCTTAAATAAAACCAAGACTGAATTTTCCCCTAAACATAAATACAATAATAAAGATTACAGTTGGTAACATTATGTCTGGCGACAGAAGCGCTGCGTCTGCGGGACTTCTTTCGTGGCGCTTACTATATCTCATATCCCGCATATGTATAAGGTGAATTTTAAATCTTTTGAAGTGGACTGAAATTATGCATACACGTTGAGTCTGAAGGATAATTTATGGCCTAGTTAAATGATAGTATTCAAACTGTAATATGTCTGTTTTTAGATCTAATCTTTGATTTTCATAGACCAGCATACATAAATAATAACTCATGGACTGATGCATATTAAGCATTATATAATTTAAGTATGTAGATAGACAAAGAGTGAAAGACAAGGACTGTTTCTTATTTTTTTAATGTCAGTCTTTTTAAACTACGGAGATTCTTGGAGGCGCTCGTGAATTTTGGGTTAATTTTCAGAGCCATTTCGTACATCTTCTCCGCCAAGTCGTATTTTTTCCATCGATGGTATAATACACCTGTAACCAAAGTATGATATTAAGTCTTTAAAGTTATTCTAAAATTTCAATTTTTTTTCTTTTAATATTACAAGGAGCAAACGGCAGGCAGTTGACCTAAGCACCTACCGTCACCCATGGACATCTTCACAACCAGAAGGCACGCAGATGCGTTGTCGGCCTTTAAATAAGCCACCGGGAACTAATTAGCAATTCCATCACTTGACGTGACAGATTGACGCCACTTAACGCTGATCTTATGTGAGAAAGAGGTAAAATCAATTCAGGAGTTATTTTTTAGGAATATTAGGAAAACGTTTTAAGCGAGTCTAAAATTGCAGCTTCCTTTGCTATTAAGCTTAAATTTAAAGCTTGTGTTAGGATTGGGTGCGACAATAGCGGCGTCAGAGTTTGAATCGGATTCCTTGCGTATTTCAGTCCATCCCTTCTACCGTTGAGCCATGAAGGCTTTTTTTTTAAATATAATAAGGAGCTAACGAGCAGCCGGCTTTCACCCAAGTAACTACCGACGCCCATGGACAACTGCAACATCAGAGGATCCGCAGATACGTTGCCGGCCTTTGAGAAATGAGTATGCTCTTTTCTTGAAGGTCCCTAAGTCGTATCCGTTCGGAAATCGCTCCACCATAGACCGCATCTACACTTTATCAAGTGTGACTGCGGTCAAGCGCTTGCCTATCTCCAATAAAAATAAAAAAATATATAACGCAATGTTTATAAATGTGTTTATTGTAAAGCAAGACCTACTTTACTTATCTCTTATGCTTGAATGGTCATCAAAAATTCATAGCAAAGCCTCTGGCAATGACTCCATTAGATTTCTTAAAAGAACTAAATTCCGACAGGTTGGAATGTCAACTTATCGGTTCCATCTTCAACAATATCGCCGAAAGTGTTTTTACTTTTGCCCGTGATACGGTGGACCACACAGGTAGTTGTACCTCAATGGATTCTCTTCTTTATTGTGTACGCAATACGGGTGTTGGTTGTTGTATAGGTTTTGACAGTCTGTACCAATTTTCACCGCACAAGCTGACAAGCACACATTTGGTCTTATCCCAAAGCGGTCAGGGGAGCGTCTTTATTATTCACGACATGCTTGTACTTTTAGTAGTGTAAAAATGTTTTTTACCGTACGATTGTTATGTATTTGTAAATGAATAAGTTCCTAGAGATTCATTTTGCAAATTGGCCATTCTTTTGAAATACTGCACAGATGCGATAAAGCTTAAAGATGAAAGAGATAGCAAAAGATAAAAATGCGGGATTAGTTTTTTTTTAAACGACCAACTAAAATACCAAGTTCACTATTACTAATACGGTGAAAAACAGTTCCCTATGACTTTACGATACCTTTGTGAAGTCAATATTTAATACGCAAGAGAATATATTAAATATAATAACTTGGGGTAAATAATTTTACATTTCTATGGGTGGGTTAAAATTCAAAGTATCATTATTTTTTCTATTTCAAATATATTAAGATTATTTTTAATGGCATAAGATACATTCCTGGTAACGACAACAAACAAAGCAACAATGTAGCGGTCGTTAGATACATTTTACTACATCGATTTCTGTTAAAAAATCAAACAAAGGAGTTCATAAATGCTGCATGCCGAGTATGGAGCCGAGCCGAGTATAACAAATGGCTATTTGTTTTACAAGGCACGCGTAGGTCCTGCGAATCTAAATTAGCTTACACCGAGGAATCACAATCGATGCGTTTTTGTGACAAACTTATAGTATATTGGTCTCAAGTGAATAATTCCAGATACAATTAACACATTGCTTTTATAGGCACCCACAACTTCCATCTCTTTGCGGCCATTATAACCACTTATGTTAATACAATTTTTACGCATTTGTTAATACAATTTTCAATTATGGTAACATTCTATAGATATTTCATTGATGCTGCCCTTACGGCTGACTATTAAATTCGCCTTATGACGGAGCCTTAGTCAGATAGTTTAAAGTGTTTGTACATTTTTGCCTTTGAAGACTACAAAGTACTACAAAACTTTGCGCAGCTACACAAAGTCCCCGACCACAATATATGTTCATTGAAATGATCATTCAGATGAAGCTATGTCTGGCTTCAGCATAAAGTAATGTTTATCATGGTGGTAATAGTCATTTAACACAGATTACATACTGAGGATATGTTAATACAATTTATTTTATACCGGAGCCAGACACAGCTCAAAGTATTTGTACATTTTTGTCCATGAAGACTACAAACTACTACAAAACTTTGCGTACGGAAAGTGCCCGGGCACACTACATGATCATTGAAATGATCATTCAAATAAGGCTATGACTGGCTCCAGCATTATAATTTTAATTATAATTATAAATAACAATAGGTACTTTATATTATGAATATTCCATATTGGTACGTTTTCTCAAAAGCCTCGACATTAGAGGCGACATTTAGTAGTATTCAGAGAACACTATAAAAAAGCACTAAAAATATAGTCTTCACGCTAGAATTCAGCGAAACGCTTCATTAACACGCGCAGTTTTGCAGAAAATTGTCTCAAATTCTGCAACGCGCTCTGATATAAAATTTTTCGTAGATTTTGTTCGTGATAACATTTTTCTCGTAATTCTTACAACAGGTTACTTACATAAAAAGATTTTACATTTGTGTTTTGAATTTTCAGTTTATTTCAACATTGATTCGTTGTTTTATAGAATTAGTATTCTAGCAGTGCCCGCGAATTCGTTCGCGTTCAATATTCGTGTGATGATTAATGATGGTGTTGATGATCCTATAGGCTTTCTTGATAAATGGGATATCTAACACTAATTGATAGAATCAGGCGTTACTTTGCGGAAATCCATGACATGCATGAGAAACTAAACTACTTTGCAGAACGCTAGGATTACAGGTAGATATCTAAATATAAAAGCGAGAGCTCTGGCTATCATGGAATCTCGAAAACCGCGGGACGTACAAAGATGAAATTAGTTGAGGTCCACTAAGATTTTGGTACAGTTATAGTTTAGATAGAGATGGGTCTGCCAATGCTAAAATTTTTATAAAATATTCCTTATAAATATATTAAAACTCACGCACACCAATAATAAACGATTTACACACACATGTATACATTTTATAATACCGAAATACCGAAGCAGGCGACTGATTCTACAGAGAAATATATAGATTTTGTCATATTAGTTGATTTAAATCTAGTCTATTTATCTTTTAAACGGTATATAACTGCGTAATAACCTTTACATATAAGAAAACTATTAATTATTTACTAATTGACTTCTGGTGTTTGTTGTTTATCTCCTGATTAGGTTTTTCCCTTTGCGGTTGAATTGTAATTATTATACGAAACTAGTTGTTACCCGCGACTTCATCCGCGTAAAAGTAGGTGAAAAATTTAAGCGTGACTACATTTAGCCTATAGCCTATATTATAAAATACTAGCTGAGCCCGTGACTTCTTCCGCCTAAAATTAGGTACAAAAAATAGATTCAATTTTAGCATGACGATATATAGCCTTCCTCGATAAATGGGCTATCTAACAATGAAAGACTTTTTCAAATCGGACCAGTAGTTCCTGAGATTAGCGCGTTCAAGCAAACAAACAAACAAACTCTTCATGTTTATATATTAGTACAAATAGTAAAAAATTATAAAAAACTAGTGAAGCTATACAATAATCGATACGAATCTTTGTACCGATTAAAATCTTATCGACAAATAACCGGTAATTAGTTATTTATTAATTGACACAATATAATGATTATCATTATTTAATCTGTATCGCATATGAGTTGCTGGCCTTTAAGGTATGCTTTTTTTTACAAGGTCTCTAAGTCGTATCGGTAACAGAGTATTTATTTTACTTAATTTTTTTTTAAAGTCTCTATTTGAAACCTCTTACATAATAATGAAGTTTCGTCATAATCGGCGTCACCGTACTAATTTGGTAATAGTTCAATAGATAGAGTCAATAGGACATACAGATTTCAACATATTGTCATGTATTTTTTGTACTACTCTGAGATTGTATCGCCGTATTTGCTAGTACTCGCTAGTATCGCTAGTAATCGATCCTATTTCTTCCTAAAATTAAAAAAAAGAACTGTTTATTATACTCGGGAATTAATTCAGAGTATGTTTAATACCTGGATAAGTACACGTATTTCCAGAAATATCGTAACACAAACCAACTTTCGCGGCTTAAAAGTTATTAAATCGAAAAACACCCAAAAAAAAACCGCTCCCAGTATCAATCTCGCTACTAATTATATAAAACAATTCATCCCGCGAGCGCGTTGAAATAAATGCTTACACACAAAAAAAAAACATTCCATTATCGCGCGGCACAATGGAGGTAGCGATGCAAAAAAAGGCGAGAGCACTTTTGTACACGACTGTACCTGGAATTTCCCTGCCAACCGAGGCGTTACTTTTAATCTCGAATATTGCTATGACAATCCGAATGTCGCCCGTCTCTTTCCCCCCCGGTTGTTGTCGCATCCTCCGTCTCCGTCTAACGTTTCGCCGTACGCCATTATGGTTGTATTAGAATATTAGGAGCCTAAGTTATTGTATCGGGCGGTATCATTTTGTGATTCCATTTTCGTGGGATTACACGAGAGTTTCACTTGACTATTTTATTAATATAAACATTTAATATTATTTCATATAAAATCGTTATATTCGTAATAATATTGCCCTTCAATTGCTTTTGTAGGCAATGTAATAAAAAAATAATGTACATGAACTGAATAGCTTCTTTGGATATATAACTGAGAATTTTCGCCTACAAGTAAGAGGTCTACTGGTCGATATTCCCGACTATGTTATTTTAAATATAAATAAAAATGCGAGGCTATATACAGCAATATATATTATATATAAAAGCTAAAGGTCACCTAACATGAAATCTCGAAAACTGCGGGACGTGCAAAGCGGAAATATGGCAAGGAAGTAGTTAATAGTTAGAGGACATCCGTTTAGTAAAAATGGCCAAAAACGTGTCAATACACCCTTACATAGAAGGGTTCCGTATCTGATACGCTATAAAGGTATTCGTTAAATAACTTCAAAAGTTGTTGTCCGATTTCGTTCAGAATAATTTTCCTAATGAGTTTTTAGCATGTTCTATCAATGGGGTGGAGGGGGGGGTTAGTTCAAAATTCTAAATTTGTGTGACTTAATTTAAGGATGACCCCTTACCAAATCCAAGATAAGCTTATAAGTATAAATTTATGTTACAATATTATGCATTACTTTAATTGTAATTTAATTAATAAAAATTGTAATTTAATAAATAATGCATTGTAATCTATCTCCTGATGATTAGAAGAGGGTTTCATAGAATGACTTTCAAATTGCCTGATTTGTTAATGTGCTTTTATAACATAACAGTTTTAATTAACACTACAATCATCTTTATTTGTTTGCACTTAAACAGAAAGAAGAAAGGAAAGCAGAGTATATTTAACTAAGAAGCTATTTAGTTTTTTTAAAGTTTTTTTTTCAATCTTTAATATTACAGCTTTAACCTTAGGGATATAATGCCAGGACTTAATTATATTTCCAAAAGGTCATAGAAAAAATCATAAATGTTTAACTACTGATTTAAATACTTTACAATAATACATGTATTATTGTAAAGTATAAGATTTATAATAATACATGTTGGGTATATTCTAATATACACTGCAAGCATTGCTCAGTGGTGGCTCACTCACACTTGTGGTAAATTTGTTCCGGTATACACTTCCAGTATACTGTCGCAGTGCCCTATGGAACTTTATAATGTCATAAACAGTAGCCATTTTTGTACTGTGAGCATTGGCACTTAGTACTTTGAACACATGATCAATCAAAAACAGAGCAGTTCTCGTTAAAATAAATTAACAGTTAAATTAAACAATATTATATTATTTAAAAATTGCGGCTGAAGACAAATTGTGGGTTTGTAAAATTGAACAAGTGAAACTGGAAAAATTTAATGAGGATGTAAATATACTGGACTGTGTTCCATTTTAAATTGTAACCAGCATAGCAAACAAAAGAGGAACACTGCTATAGTATACCAATTTGAAATCTCAGCTTACAATGCTCACAGTGTATATCGGAATATACCTGTGAAAACATACCCTAATATTGCTAATCTATAATTTTTGTGCTTAAAGTTAAAATTTCCATCTTCCTTATAATTAGTAGCTAGTTCTAGTGGTGTGTTTTCTTCAGGATCATATTTCAACTTAGCTAAACCCTCAGCCAAAGGAGAAAAAAACAATCTATAATCGACGCGACCGGCCAGTTCGTTTTGATGACATGTAAGTATTTATATGTGTCACTACATCTGATTTCTTATTACATCTATTTTCACAATTATAGTCCTTAAGTTAGTATAACTTATATTAGCATTTTAAAATTAATAGAAGAACAAATCTGCTTTGTATCTTACTAGCTGGGCCGGCGAAACCATCCACGTAAAATTAAGTAAAAAATAAATTCAATTTCAGCGTGATGATATACAGCCTTTCTCGATTAATGGGCTTTCTAACACTTAAAGAATTTTTCAAATCGGACCAGTAGTTCCTGAGATTAGCGCGTTCAAGCAAACAAACAAACTCTTCAGTCTTATATATTAGTATATATTAAGGCTTGAATATCAGATATAACACTGATTAAGGTCTTAGTAAATTACTTGTATCTCACCAAGAATGAGAAGGAAAAATGACTTGGATATTAGTATAAATTATACGTAAATTGTGTTATTTTTTTTTCGTTTCTGTATTGAAAACATAATATTTAAAACAGTTCTGTCCCTAAAGAAATAAAATAGTACGACACCGAATCAATTTTGGACCATATTCATTTTCCATCTATTCGTAGTTGCTACATACATACACACTTGTACACACGGTAACATATGTATATCTCTTGTAAATATGGATGAACATTAGAAAACATAATATCTGCAGAAACAATTGTCATTTACGATACTCATTGGTTAAAGTCCGGGAATGCATCAACGAGCCTTTTGACAGTAAAGTAAATAATAAATAAATTAAGAGAGAAAAACAAGAAAAGTTCTTTATAAAATACTAGGTGTAACCGATACTTCGTCGGGTAAATTGATTTTGTTTAATCAGGGGGTTTTAATTTTATTGCGGATCCCTAAAACACATGCATACATATAAACTTGTTTCTAAAATACTGTGTTTTTTATGACAATCATAATAAAAACCGTCCTGTAGTTTACAAGATCTATATGAAGATGTGAAACATTTACTAATTTTAAGTGTTATTTACCGATAATGAATATTGGTCTCTAATTAAAGACGATACCGTCATGTTAGATTGAATTATTAGTCATAGATTGAAGTGAAGAGAGAGAGATAGATAGATAGATAAAGTGAATGACTTATATTTATAAGAGCATTAATTATGCCGGAGCCAGACTTAGCTTCATTTGAATGATCATTTCAATGATCATGCAGTGTGGCCGGGGACTTTGTGTAACTTCACTAGAACTTTGTAGACTTCAGGGACAAAAACGTACAAACACTTTGAGCTATGTTAGGCTCCGGTATTAGCCACATTATGAAAGAGAAAACGGTTTATACCTACCCTAACCATCCAAGAGCTTTACCTCACAGAGACACTATGGCGACATCGCCAGTTACGTATCCAAACAATTCATATTAATACTTAGGACAGGTAACTCACTTAGCGACGGTTTGCCAACATCGCCAAATTAGAAGCATAGCCACAACTCCTACTGGCTACTCTATTGGCAACCGCCGGGATCCATAGTTACGTAGCCGGTGACGTCACCATGGCGTCTTGGTGAGGTAAGGCTCTAAATTTAAAGAGGTCATTAGATGATTTATTACTTACTCTCCCTCAAAACAATGAGCAGCAGAAAGAAGGGTGTATCTGGTCAGAATGTTGGCAGCACAAGATTGTGACCATATCAGAGTGTCAAGATTTAGTCTTTGCACCTGAACTAACGATGGATACTGCTCGATAGTCGTAGGTGAACCACCAACTATCCTGTCTGCACGAGCAGTTATGCATCCTGAAACATAATGTACAAATTGTCCTGAGATAAAATAAACACTTATTATTGAGCACGAAAACAGATATTTTTGGCTCAAAAACTTGAAAAAAAAACGTCCTTCGTTTTTTTTTTTCAATAGAAGGTACTTTGAAAGTATACATCAGTTTTGGACATTTGAGTTGATCGCTAGGTTAAGTAGCTCTTGCTGTGACCGGGTAGTAAATGGATGACCCATTTTAAGAGTGGTTTATATTTGATATTCGACCTCCTCCGTGTTTCGGAAGCCACGTAAATCACTGGGATCGATTAATGTCATTGAGTGATGTTAGTCGTGAGGTTTCGCGAGATCGTGGGGGTGACTTCAGATGGCAATCTATCTACTTAACTCGCCCCACAGCCACACCCTCTGCAATCTAAGCGGACCCTGGTACTACACCATGATAACGATAGAAAGAAAAATAAGATATATTTTGATTTTGTAGCTTGTTCATTCTAAAACAGCACGCCCCTCCAAATGCAAACTCTACATGCAAAATCTGTATAGACGTGCCCGTCGTTTGAATTTAGAATAAAATCGCTGCACAATAGGGTGTCCCTTATATAGGCACGACAATCGGGAATATGAAAGTACCTATATTTTAAAATTATTATTATACCTTGTAGTTGTAAATGATGACCACACCTCTTTGTGGTCTCGAGAAGTTAGTATGTTGACAGTTGAATCGCTAAGCATTCATTCATTCAGAAGGAATCCAGCTATTTCATCTTATAACAAGTTTGTTTAATAGGGCTGTAAACAACACATCTCTGTTATTTATTCTTGTAGATAAACAAAAACTTCAGGAGTGCCGACATTAGTGAAAACGACTCGTCACAGGTGTTGGTTACAGTAACAGTGTCGCGAGTTCAATGATTATTTATCCGCTCAACAAAAAAAAACAACGCGGCAAGCTTTCACTCTAATAAAGATTTGTTCTGATAAAAGTAAGTTATTATAAGTAGTATATTAGATATGCATAGATAAAATTAACATACATACACGCATGTATACGCATGCATACACAAGCACATAGATAGATACTTATGTCATACATTAGTTTTTGCAAAAGTACTAGCGGCGGACCCGGCAGACGTTGTCCTGTCCGAATGTAAAAATCGATAAAAAGATAACCTAGATACCGACCGCAGCGCCATCTGCCGGGCTCATTTGTGAATCTAAACCATCCAGGGAAATACCTAAACGCATTCAAAAAAAATCATTTCAGTCGGTCCAGTCGTTTAGAAGCAGTTCAGTGACATACACACGTACAGTAGAATTATATATATATAAAGATATGTCTATTAAGTAGGTAAATCACTAATAATAATCATTTTTCAATTTTGCGGTTTGTCATGATTGTGTTTTTATTCGGTCATTGTAGCAGATTGCAATCCAGCAGCTTGATGAGCAGATGTTACGCAAGAAGATAATTTTAGTGATGTTGTGAACTCGTGATTATAACATTTTGTACGTATTTCGAAAAGATGGAGTAGTAGCCGTTCGCATGAAGAGGCGTAAATTATCGTAAGCCACATTCTTGCCATTCTCATTATTCTACGTTTTCGAAATGATGAAGCAAAAAGTTTTGGTACCATTTTAAGAAAATTGGACATACGGAGGGGTATGAAATTTGGCACAATTATACCTTATATAGAAGAGGGTGGACGTATGCTAATATTTTTATAAAATGTGCATTATAAATATATTAATTTTTTAAAATAAAACCACACGCGCACCAATGAAAAGCGATTTACACGTACATACATTTTACTACGAGATGTCGTTGTACAAGTCAATAAAATTCTCTTTATAGATCTCTTAATCTGCTTCATTCGAAAATGGCATAAAACGTGATCGTCTATGAATTAATAACAAAATATTATTGAATATTCATGAAAAATAATTATAATAAATGAAGCACCAAGTTACGTAACGTAAGTTACGTAGTAAGTACCAAGAATACTTAATTATGTGTAATATAAGAAAATAACAGACAGTTTAATCTTATTTGCACGAATAGATGTATCGGTAGTTACAGTACAAACATGAACAGCAATTTATAGATGTATCCGATTAATATCGGAGCTAAATGCAGAATTCGTGTCAAATTCGACTGAGGAGTATTGGAGTACTTATCGCCCAATTGGTATTGATTCTGTTTTCAATTATTTGTTTTCTATCAATGTATGAGTATAGTACTAGCATTTTTTTTAATATAACAAGGGACAAACGAGCAGGCGGTACTCTTAAGAGACTACCGACGCCCACGGACAACTGCAACACCTGGGGGATCGCAGATGCGTTGCCGGCCTTTGAGAAATGATTTTGAAAATGAAAGAAAAAATGAAACTGGTTGATGTGGCTGAGTGATTGAGAAAGGATTTAAAACTCAGGACTAAAAAAAAGGTCATCAATCTATATAAAATTAATAGTGTTTCTTAAATTGGTTCAAAATATAACACTTAGATGTCAACTTTCATGAATAATAGATTGTCTTGTTAAGGGGTTCACAGCTAGTATATATCACAATGTATGTTACATTTTAACACTGGATTATAATTATATACTAGCTGTGCCCGCAAATTTGTCCGCTTATATTTGGGAAAAATTTGATACAATTTTAGTTTAGCCTTCCTCGACAAATGGGCTATATAACACTGAAAGATTTTTTCAAATCGGACCCGTAGTTCTTGAGATTAGCACGGTCAAGCAAACAAATTAACAAACAAACTCTTCATCTTTATATGTTAGTATAGAATATAGATTAAGGTACAGAAGTATCTATCTATAATTTTTTTATATCTATACTTTTATGTTCATAGAAGTAATATGGAAAAATTTATGAATGCGACTAAGGGATTTCAAAAGTGCATACTCAATTCTCAAAGGCTAGGAAAGCTTCTGCGAGCCTTCTGGTTCAGCAGTTATTCATAGGTTCTCGCTTAAAATAGAGTGAACAGCCCGGCTGTTTTCCTCTTACCATCGAACTTGAAACTAACGTAAAATTATACGAGTAGATTGAAATTTTAAATCCTACAAAGTAAGTCGCTGCCATCAAGTCACAAAATCATATATTTATTTTATCTTTTATTCTTATTTAATTTTATTACTGGAAAAATGCTTGTATAAACTACAACGCAACAGCCAACATGCTATTACAAGGCAGTATTGATCAAATGTGAAACATCTAATATGTCTGTCACCTGAACGCGTTTCCGAACGCGGTAAATCACTGGACGATATTCCGAACGTGCGTGCACGTAAAATGTCATTTTACAGGGACACTGAAAAACAGACCCGGCAAAATTTTAAGAATTTTTCTCCTTCTATCCATATTGTAAACTTTTATTGGCTATTGTTTATAACAATAGTAATATTATTATTGAAGATTTAATCAATTTTATCAAGACAAGATACCTCGCAAGTATAGTTCTAAGAGATATTGTTTTACCTTCATTGTGGATATGCCCACGTACCCATATATTTCGTTTTCTTGGTTAGAGAAAAGCATTTATAATGTATAAAACATATGTAATCAAAAGATTTTAAACTTAAGTCTTCGTGGTCTAATAACATTACCATCTATTTATAACGTATGTATCACGAGTGAATACGAGTGAATAGGTTCATTCTAGGCAAGCGCGCTCCACCATAGACCGCATCTACACTTTATCAAGTGTGACTGCGGTCAAGCACTTGCCTATCTCCAATAAAAAAAAAAGAAAAAAACGATAATTAATTTTGATTTGTAGATATTTCGATCCAGTTACATGGACATAGTCCAGTCGCTATCACGGTCCATCTGTCTACCCATCCATGTAATCTAACTGAAGTAAATATAAAGTTGGTTCTTATATGTCTTAAGAGTATTCATTTAACAACAGTCTAGTATGCCAGTATAATGAAAATTTCACTCGAGTATTAAATTTAATTTTTAATTTAAATTCTCAGTTAGGTGAACGAAAAGGTTGTAAAATGCAAAGCTTAATAACGGCAGATTTACATCGTAGAAACCTTATCTTGTTGCCTGCAAGGAAGCCACATTTGCATTTTGTATATCCGCTCTATTAGACAATATGAAAGTTATGTAAAATGCACATCAATATTCAGATATGTTAAAGGCGTTTGGATTCAGTTTAGCGAGCTGCCTCCATTTTGATCCGTGACAGTCATTTGTAGTGTAGCTAACGTAGAGGCTACGAGATGAGCGATTTCGTATAAACTACAATTGTAACGAAATCCTTTAACAGCTAGTCAGCTCGTCTTGCTAATAGGTTTGACGAATTTCAGCCTCCCGAACAAGCCGGGTTCCGAAAAGGCTTTAGTATCGTAGACCACATCCATGCAGCGACAGATAGTGCAGAGGATAGAAGACTCTGCCACTGTTCTTAGCGTTTGTAGACTACGAAAGAGCCTACGATTCGATCGAAACAGGGCGATCTCTCCAGTGCTGCCGTATTGACTACCGCTATATCGAAGTACTGAAGTCTTTGTATAGCAGAGCCTCCATGTCAATCCAAATATAGGACAAGTGCAACCGATTCAACTGCAGAAGGGTGTGAGACAGGAAGACATTGTTTCTCCCAAGCTGTTCACGGCTGGCTGCAGGTTGAACTGGGCGGCAATGCTCACGTCTAATGATAGTATTTTTGTCGCGTTTTGTTCGGCTTGTGAAAGTTTCCGGTGGTTTAAATCCCTCTTTAAAGGCCGGTGACGCATCTGCGAGCCTTGTGCTGCTGCTGCTTGGTGGTTGAAATGTCCATGCATCAGTAGTCACTTAGGTGATGAACCGTCTGCTCTATTAACCCTTCTAATATGCAAAGTGTTAAGATAATTAATTGTTTAATAAATAATTTAAAACCTTTTTTAAACATCATATTTGTTTTTTTAAGATGGTGGCAAAACATAACTTATTCAGGGTGGATCATATTGTTCATGTATATTATTGTACGTTTATTATATTTAATATACTACAGGTGACCAAATTTTCCTTTTTGCTATGCCTCACTCTTACTTAGAACCCTCGGTCGAGAGCACTGAGCGTAGCGTCACTTATGAGTATTTAAGCACTCAATATTGCTCGGCCTCAAGGCAGTACCTACACTATATTCATGTATGATTACTATATATCTAAAAATTAACTAAAGAAGAATTTAATTTTTCTTTCCGCTATGCCTCACTATTCGCTAACTTCGAGCCCTCGGCCGAGAGCACTGAGCGTCGCATCACTCATGAATATTTGAGCACTCATCATCGCTCGGTCTCAAGGCAGTACCTACACTATATTCATGTATGATTACTATATATCTAAAAATTAACTAAAGAAGAATTTAATTTTT
>JANCMC010003968.1:0-29006 GCA_024363005.1 Charaxes varanes | reverse complement strand
TTCCGCTATGCCTCACTATTCGCTAACTTCGAGCCCTCGGCCGAGAGCACTGAGCGTCGCATCACTCATGAATATTTAAGCACTCATCAATGCTCGGGCTCAAGATATCGGATTTTCCGCTCGAACAGTGATATTAAGGCATTATATATGAAATACGTCTATATAAGGTGTACCTTTGCTGAATGAATAAATGATATTCATTTTGTGGCCGAGAGCAGTTCGTACCTTTTGTCCTAATTGTTACATATGATTACACAGGATAAGAAAATTTTCTAACTTACATTTTCTTTAATCTTTTTTCTCATCATCTGTCTATGACATCCTATTTGTAATAATCTTGTTAGTAGTCTAATTTCGATATAGTCCGGCTCATAACAAGATAAATTAAGGTACTATAAACTTTCTTAAGTAACATATCATATAAATACTCTAAAGTCTAATAGGCATGATAATAAATTTTAAAAAATAGGTGTATAATGTCCAGAAGTTAATTATTTCCAAAAAAAATAATATTTCTGCAGAAATCATATAGCAAAAAAATACACTATAAATTTAAGGGTTTAAATTCACTCCAAAACACTCGAAGTTATCATGACGTCACTTTATGTTAACTGGCAACAGTACGTTCCAATAAGCCTCACCTCGACGTTTTCGCCGCGACCGTTACGATCGCAGTCGTCAGATGTCAAATATCTGAATAAGCATTTTGAAATGTTGCGATCGCTTTTTGGAACGCACTTATAATATACGGTAACGTCATACGCCCTACGGGGTGTTTAGCTATAATGACGGATTGTGGTATTTTGTAGTATACTCTTTTGTTAATCCCTATTAAAAGCTCGATTAATTAGCTCGAAACATAAAAATACTTTTGTATCTATAGCTATAGCTTCATGTCTCTAATTTTATTCGATAAATACCTAATTGAAATGATTTCTGATTACTGTCGTCATGCCTGTTACGTTTGAATATGCGTTTTTTATTCAATAATAGCTACTACTCATAGTTTTATTGAGGAAATCGTAATTTTATGTTATTACCTTACTTCCATATTATATTTTATTAGTCGGATACGATAGCATAGTATGACTCAGATGTGTATTCTATATATAATATATTTTTTTAACAGCTTCGCCTACCACATCCTGTTAAAATTTGAGAAGCGTTAAAATAGATTTGTAATTACCCTTCAACTAATATTTTTTTTTTATCTCTTAATTGAATTAGAACTATTATTGGTATATTATTTATTCCTTACTCGGATTAAAGCAAAGTAGTTTAGTTTATCATGCATGTCATGGATTTCCGCAAAGTAACGCCTGATTCTATCAATTATCATTTTACTTGTTAGTACTTTCAATTAAATCTGGTTAAGAAAGTACTAGTACTTTCC
This sequence comes from Charaxes varanes, assembly GCA_024363005.1. NCBI lineage: Eukaryota > Metazoa > Arthropoda > Insecta > Lepidoptera > Nymphalidae > Charaxes > Charaxes varanes. Next base: position 27,613 of record JANCMC010003968.1, on the reverse strand, counting down.
ATTCAATTTTTAATCCGATGAAAACTTATTTCGGAATTTTGTTTTTTTTTCGTTTTTTATTTTATAATTTGTTGGGATTATTTTTGGCATGGCTGACAACCGTAATACAAAGAAAGGTCGTATTTTTCAGGCATTTAAATAAAGGAAATCCCCTGTGCGTTCCCTAGGTTGATCCTGGAAGGTAAATTTCCCGGAAAACTCGCTACTAAACACCAAAAGAAGTGGTTCGACGATATTAGAGACTAGACTGGACTTAGCTACTATCAATTAAAAATAATTGCTGTGGATGGTGGAAGTTTTGACCAACTGACCGCCAAACTTCATTTTGAGGAAAGCACCAGATGATAATGATGGCTTTATTATAATAGTAAATATCCTTGATCACACACGAAAACTGTTCAACGAAATTTTAATTCTAGTTGCAACTTAAATTATTGTTTGTGTTTTATTTTAAAACAATATTTTATTTCTATTGACAGGTGGAAGAATAGCCGAATTGGAAATGGAGATATTCCTCTCCAAAGTAATACAAAACTTCTATATAGAATGGTCAGGACCTCCGCTGCAAACTCGTGCTCTTTCTTTGAACTACGCTGTCGGACCTTTCAATTTTATTATGAAGGATGTTTAAATTTTCTGCTTCTATAAAAACAGTTTTATATAAAAGTTTGCACTAGTACATACATGAAAAGTTCGTAGGTGTGTTAATATTTAATAAATTACCTAAACATTTTCAAAATATGTCTTTAAATTTACTGAAGAAAAATTTACAGATGGCTTTTGGATCAATGTTATTATGATATCGAAGACTTTTTAATATAAAATATGGAAAGCTCGTGATAACATTCTAACTGATTTTTTTTTCTTTTCCGTTTATAATCTTTAAATGTATGTGATTGTAATTTTTCATTATTGTGTAATTTTTTTTTTTTTATGTTACAAGGGGACAGACGAGCCGGCAGTAGGCACCGAAGTGCCTACCGTCGCCCATGGACATCGGTTATTTTAAGATTTATACTTTTCATAAGATTTCTTTTAATTTGACAAAGTCAAGTACAAATTTACGGTTTTCGGAATGTTTCCTATAACGGAGTTCAAAGTACAACTCCAAGATCATGATTCTAGGTCAATACCTTATATGTTTTGATTCCCTTTTCGAATGTACTTGTATGGGAAATGGGACATAAATGGTCATATTTTTTGATTGCGTGTATTTAGAAGGTTGAATTTTTCACACCTTCGAGAGATCACAGACCTGGGTATTGAGTAATTTTAGTAGTCGTGACAAACAGTCAGACAATGAAGTGATAGTATAAAAGTTCCTTTTTTTTCTTTAGAGGTACAGATCCCTAACAAAACCGAGTACCGTAAGAGGTCACGGGTGCAAATTTGGCAATCGTAGTGACTAATTTGTTGTGAGTTTTATCTCAACACGTCGCTTCGATGTCTGAAGTGTTTGTTATGGTTGGCCACGACTCTATCAGTGAAGTCTTGCAGCCTAGCGATTTTATACGTATACCGTGTTAATGTATATCGAAATGTCGTATTCCTTATTACCAGACTAATATGGTATTCACTGTTTTGTACACCATATCAATTTGATATTCCTCAGCAGTAGTCAATATTATAATCTTTATTATTAATTAAATATACATTCGGGTGCATTATTTCACTATTTCGGATTCATTAATTCGGATTTCATTAATCGCACATGAGAATAATATTTTATAAAACATTTTTATTTATTTTTTTTACTAAAAAAAGACATGTCTTTTAATATGTGATTAAAGGTCATTTCAAAACCCATCCGGTGAATGATATTTAATCTCATATTTAAAAATATGTATTTTTTTAATAGAAAAATATATATATATTATATAAAAAATGCTCTAATGTGCGCTTTTTTTGTACCCGAGTGTACTAAAGAACATCATTATTTAAAAATATTAAAAAATGCAATAATCGGTACCTCGGAATAATTCTAATAATATATGACGCTAATAGATGACGTTTGTATTAGACCTTTTGACCGACATGCCATGAAAAACATTCGGCTAGTGTCATTCACGTTTTGTGGAAAAAAAGGAGATTGGTTAATTGGTTAAAGAACCTAAATTCGGACAAGACACTGTCAAAATTTCCTAATATACAGACCAAAATAAATTCCTTACACGGATATCTATTTAATGGGGTTTTGAAAATTTAATTTAGTCTCTGGAAATACCTATAAATTGTGCCCTTGCCAAAAGCGTAAAAAAGTCCGTCTCCATATGACTCATGACTGTAGTAATAGGAATACCTTTTTGCCATAGAATTGACCTTCCTTAATTTAAACATATGTCTCATCTAATGACCTCAATTATCCAATTAGAGAACTACGTCTATCATTAAGGACAATGGGTTAATGGGTGGAATTCAAAGGATTTTACTCGTAACAATTACGTGCTTTTGGATGTTGTGGCCAAGTTGATATAGAAATCCATCTAACGCGAACCTCGTTTCAAAAAGCAATAAAGTTCCCTTAGACTTGTAGTACGATATATTTAAGAAAGTGGTTCCGATGTATTTAGCAGACATTTCGTATATATAGTGAAATGGTTTGTAACATAAAAGTAAAATAATTTGATTTTCATGTTATAAACAGACATTTAAATTTTAATTATATTTATTATATTATATAAATAATTCCAAGCTTGAGGGCAACCAAAGTCAGCAATTTGTCTGCCCCTAATTTTGACACTCCGGGCAATGACTCAGAGAGATATTGTTATATGATAAACGTTAAGGGCCACGCTGACGTCACAGTCACCCAACTGCTCTACCAGAATTTGAGATACGAAAATGGCCTTCTTTATTAAAGCTCATATCAACGACAAAATAGAAGTAACGATCGAATCTCACTTTTGCCTCGGTATAATTTGGCCAAATAAATTTTGCCCAGACATGTATTACTTTAGATCGGATCCCCCCTTTCAACTACGAAATAAGAGTAGTGAAGCTATTCTTACTTCTGCCTACGTACAATTTGGCCAAATACATTTTTCCCAGATCCAATTTGTCCAAATATGTTTTACCTTAGATCGGATCCCCCCTTTCAACTACGAAATAAGAGTAGTGAATCTATTCTTACTTCTGCCTAAGTACAATTTGGCCAAATACATTTTTCCCAGATACAATTTGTTCAAATATGTTTTACCTTAGATCGGATCCCCCCTTTCAACTACGAAATAAGAGTAGTGAATCTATTCTTACTTCTGCCGGTCGACTGTGCAAGGGACGGCTCCAAGGACCGTTTTTCCCGTTCTAATGAAGTCCGGCTCGATGGACCAATTTTGATATTTTTGGGGGTCGTGATGTATGAGGACAGAATGAGCTTTATGGTTTAACTTATGCTTGTTTATGGGTTTCGGCTGGAAAGACCATCTTTTTCGGTCTGATGAAGTCCGACCTAGTGGCCCTAGATTTGTGTTTATGATATGATACTATCGCGTTGCTTGCTCATAGGTCGCCGGTTCGAGGTTCGGCTCGAAGGACCATTTTTGTCCATCTAATGAATTCCGACCTATTGAAACTATATTTGTGTTTATGACATCATACTATCGCGTTGCTTGCTCATAGGTCGCCGGTTCGTGGTCTGGCTCGAAGGACCATTATTTTTCGGCTTCGGCTCGTTGGACCAATTTTATTATTTTTTGGATTTTACGTGAACATAAATAATTAGCTTATTGTTTTCCCATTATAATGAACTTGCAGCAATAAATGATTTTTTAAAAATCGTATTAAAGTTTTTTTTATTAATTTTTCAAAGTCAAAGCCGTCCAAGGGTTCTGAAATCTCTACCCTAGAAAAGACCCAAAACGCAAAATAGTATCAAATTGTCTTGTATTTGGTAATGTATAATATATAACACTTATTAAGCTACAGACGGACATTTTTATTTCGTTTACACATATAGACATATGAAGTATTGCATATAAATAGGCAGTTAAGCGACACCTTTTCAGAATGCCAGCTTAAAAAGCTCGACTGGACTTTAAGTTTTGTATAGTAGTTTATTGTTTCATAAGACCATATTTAAGTTTGGCCACGCCCCTGTGCGAGCGAGAAAGCCGATACGAGGTCTTCCATCTCTATCTATCACGTGTTTTTTTTTTTTTACCGCAAATGACGTGCAGAAACTTGAATTCATGACAATATTGACTTCCTTTGACTACACGAATCGAATTTTAATTATTTTATTAATTACCGATGAAACTCTACAAAAAGTTTGGACGACTTTGTTTTGATTAAAATTCTCAATTTGATAGAGCAAACATCCCACATACTAAGTTTTAAATATAGTGAACTATTGATACCTTAAAAAGAAATCATGTTAGTCTAAAACTGTGCGAGTGATGGTATTGTTGTCGCGTTTCGTTCGGTTTGTGAGACTTCCCGGTGGCCTTAACTCGTCATTAAGGCCGGCAAAGCATCTGCTCGCCTCCTGGTTGTGCAGATGTCCATGAGCGTAAGTAGGCACTAAGGTGCCTGCTGCCTGCTCGTTTGTCCCATGTAACATAAAAAAAAAACGTTTCGCTTGTGATTTAAATAAGGTCAAGCTATAAAATATATACAGGTATACATACGTTATGTCGAAACCGTATAAATGTTAAATTCAGAGTGAATTCCACTTTTTACTACGTAGACTTTCACATTGAGCCTCCAAAAAATATATATACTGTTCGGAGGAAGTACGGATCCTCCATAATTTATTGCTGCTTTACTATTCGAATCGTCTGAAGAGTTTTGCTTCTAAACAGAATCTATTTAAGACAGACTTTATTTAAGACAACAGAATTTATTTAAGAGAGCGATTCTTTCGACATATGTTTATGTATATATAGTCGACCAAAAAAGCGCTTTACCATTTTGAATGACAGTTCCTACTTATAGAAAATTTTGATAACACACCCAGACTCGAGGCGGGAATTGAATCCACGACCCCCGGAGTAAAAGGCAGGGTCACTGCCCAATGCGCCAACGGACCAGTCGATTCGTAAAGATATAGATGTATAGATACATTTTACAACACTATCAGAAATTCGAAGTTATCTGACGGAATTGTTTGTAACAAAAATCACCGCGCGGGTTGAATAACAAACAAAAAAAACGCGTGATAATTTAGGGAAAACCGCGCTCCCTAGGGAAAACGTTTTCGTCAAATGCCACGTGAAAAAAGCGGAGACGTTACGTAGAATTGCTTTTTGCGGTTGGCATTTAAATTGAGGCGTGCACGTGAGACGCATTAAGTTTTCTATATATATTATATCGCTAGCGGACCCGGCAGACGATGTCCTGCTCGAATGCTGGGCTACATATTATTTATTTATATTATCCACGTTTCCGTCCCATTCCCATTCCCGTTCCCGTTCCCATTCCCGTCCCCATTCACATTCCCGTTCCCGTCCACTTTTCCGAGAGACGTCTGATGATGAGCTATTGAAGATCCGGTTTAAACCGTGTCTTATGGAGTCAGTTCATATCCCACCTCGAGTCTGGGTGTATTATCCATATGTATGTATTTATATATTTCTAAAAAAAAATATTTGTTTATAACAGGCGTCTATTACCTATAACACAGGCATTAAATAGTCCACCTTAGGAACAGTCGTCCGTGTGTCATATACTCCCGTATATATTTATTTATATTATTTATCGTCTGCCGGCTCCGCTACTTTATATATATATATATTCTTTTATTTTTACATGTCAGGTATCTTCACAAGCTCCACATCAGCCGCACCAGATTTTCCTCGCGCAGGTCGCAACCAATCAAGAGGAGACCTAGTTAACGAAGATCAAAAGTGAAGTGGACGCTAATGAACTGTGGTGAACACTTGTGAACAACACAACCTGTGAAGTGAAATTTGTAATTGTGATATTTTAAAAATTAACCTAAACGCGTGCATCACATTCTCTTACTTATAACATTCAACATGGCAGGCACTTAATTATTTTTTATTATTATATGAATATACTAGCAGAAGACAGGATATTTATCTCTTGGTAAAATTGTTGTAAAATCACATCAAATTAAAAAAAATTTTTTTAGGTTTTTTTGCAAACTCTAGTTAAGGTTATCCTTTAATATTTTTTTTAATAATATATTCGATGTAAACTTTGGTTTATCAAGGGTTCCTCCATGGCATTTCTTTTCATGCTCAGTCAGTTATATTTCCGTGGACGTCAGTGGTCACTCGCAATTAATTGTCCATTTGCCCCCCATTTGTTTTTTTTTAAAAAAAGGCATCCCGTAAAAAAAATGTTACCGTTGCGAAAAAAACTTCTAAGTCCGAAATGTTCCAATTAATCTGATTTCTTTAGTTTTGCAGACTTGTAAGACCTTTTTTAGATTTTATAATTTAAAATAATTATTAAACCATTAACCAGTATTTTTTTTTTACATATAGATTGTGATTTCTTAATAAACCGTTTTTTAGAAATTCATATTGTTTGTAGTTTCCAAAATTAATGTCACTTTGTCTGTGTTCGATAAACTGCAGCAAATGTTGACCCATTGTGATGGAACTTTTTATCTGAAGGAATCAGCATGTTCTCCCTGGCCTAGAGGCCCGGGCAACCCGTTGAAACTCCTTCGTGCTGGGGATTGGGGTCTCATGTGAGAAAGAGGTACTGGTACCCGGACGCGCCGGCCCGATTCGGCTACAAGCATGGCGCTACCTCTAATTAAATTTTCTATCACTAAATCCGTTCATAAATTCGTTCTTTTTTCGACTTAATAAGAATATTAAAAAATTGTTCTGTTCATTAATTTTTTGTTGTTCAGAAGCTATATTTACGGTGTTAACATCATCGTTATACACTTATAATCGTTGGTAAAAATAATTTGTGAATACAATATTATTTATTGTTAATTTTATAAAAATTTTATTTTTATTGAGAACACAAATTGAGAGAATCGCATAACGTCTAAACCAGTGTTTTTCAATCTGTGGTTCGCGACCCCCAGGGGAGCGAACTTGGGGGATTGATGCCCAAAGTAAAAATGCAACCAAGCAAATACGATATAGAGAATATCATAAACGTTCAAATTTTAAGTTACTAGTCTTTTGAATTGCCACCATTTTGCCTATCGTGGTTGACAGAACGTTTCAACCATTGCCCAAGGGGGTCGCCAGAGTTTTTCAAACATGGCCGTAATTGGTCGTCAGAATTTTTCAACCTGTAAACGGGTCGCGCATCCAAAAAGATTAAAAAACACTGGTCTAAACTTTCGAATATAAATTGAAATTCGGCAGAAAGGTGGACTTTCAATATTCGAGTCACGTTTTGTTTGTGACACGCAATCTTATAAATTTAGAACAATATAAACGTGCTTTATTGCATTGTTTGTATACAAGCTGTAACGTGCGTCTTTGTCCGAAGTTTAAGGGTTTTAATTATTTTGTTCGGAACCCTAGTTTGTAACATCAGCTATCTGTGAGTTAAAGTCTTATAATAATCGGTTCAGCCGTTTCAGAGGTTACTCGTAACAAACAGACGTACAGAAAATGTTTTGATTTATATTTTTCTTATAAGTACCAGTGAATATTAAAATAAGCAGATGTTAAAATAATTTAATTTTGTCATTAATACATTCAACTGCTCTTAATTTTTTTTTGTATGCAAAAAGGAATACTTAAGATAACCTTTTTTTGCACCAAATATACCTTATCCAATAGCTCTCCATAACGTTTAAAAGTTACTACAAATTTAGCATCACGGCCTCCTTACCAATACGTATAAAACTAACTAGTCTCAAAGGCGTTTAAAAAGGAAGGAAATATCCTATTACAAGCTCAAGCTCATTACCTGTAACCTAAGCTTTCACTGAAATATACTTAACCTTTAAGCCGGGGGCAAACGTCCGGCTAAGAGCTTTTATAGTAGCCATGAACTTCACATATAAATAGGCGAATACAACTTAGTTCAATACCTTTGTCACCTGACTTTACATCTATATTATAATAATAAGAAAGTACAAACAGGTTGTCCTATCGCTAACCAACGACCTTTTTCAGACAACTTGGTTACATAAATAATGAATTAAAATACATCTCTTCTCGTCTTATGAAGTCGCGAGAAACTGCTACTCCTTTATGTTAGAGGATGTTGACATATTCTCTCCGGTTGAGATTAACGCGAATTAAATATTTATATGTGAGAGTGCTGTTATGGCAGCTCCACATGGTGGCCGTGAATTCACGCTGCCATTTCACGGCACGGGTCATGCCCTCCACATTCACGGGATGCTGACAGTCGTTCGTGGAACTAGCAGCGAAATGGACGTGGAAGATAAAACTTCTTGAACATTTGAATTGCCTTATATAACTAGAACTGTATTTATTAATTATAAATTGTATTTTCAACTTTCTATAAAGAAGTAGTTGTCAGAATTATGTTGATATACATACATTAATTATTATATTGAACTTAGGTATTAGTTATTAAAAGAATTTACAAAAGTCAGAAATTGTTTTTTTTTGGAGTGAGCGGACGATCAAGTTTTGAGCCACCAAATACATTTTGATATAGGGCCCCTTTAAGACAAGCTACGCCACTGATTTAAAACATTCACAATTTAGGCAAACACATATTAACCCAAAATGTTGAGCTAAAATGTTATACGTCGAAGGCATAGGCCGAGTTAATTAGTTTTTCTATCACTATCTATCTATATTTCTATAGGTTATTCTATGTATATCTATACTAGTAAATAAACATGAAGAGTTTGTTGGTTTTTTTATTTGAACGCAATAAACTAAGGACCTACTGGTCCGATTTGAAATATTCTTTCAGTTTCAGGCTATATTATATCATCAAATAAAAAATTTTCACCTAATTTGACGCGGTCGAAGTCGCGGGTAACAACTAGCGCCTGTTATACACAAATATTATTTTGTATAAACATACATATAGATAATACACCCAGACTTGAGATGGAAATCGAACCCACGACCCCCGGAGCGGTAGGCAGGACGGACGGACATAGCGTAACTATAAGGTTGTTGAGTAACTTCGAGAGTTGTTATCCAATTAAGTACAAAATGGTTTTCCGAGTGAGTTTTTAGCATGTTCAATCAACATGGAAATTTTCAGGTCTCTACGTCTAACAGTTTGGAAATGCTAGTTGGGGGTAGCACGTTGCGGGCGGACAGACGAACGAATGGCTGGCCAGAGCGAAACGATGAGTTCCTTAGAGTACTAAGGAACCCTAAAAAAAGCCTTTGTTGTAATGTATCACTTTTTAGGACATCAACATTTTTATAAGATGTAAAATTAAAAACTTATCATCAAAGTAATTGTTTATACTGCTGTAACTTAAAAAGGAGTGCTGCGTGCTTCCACTCCCTCCCCATTACGCTTAATGTGCGCTGCACCCTTGTCTTGTTCCCCTTAAAACAGATTTGGCACAAACTCCTCACTGTTACATTTATAACAGCAATTTTAGCTACATTTCTGACAGGTAATAAAAGGCTAACAACAAATGTTGCAAGCGTCTTCTTAATTGGGTCGTATAATTCTTGTTGACAATTTTATACGCTCTTTGACTTTAACTGCATTTCCGTACGTATTTGATTGGGACTGTATTTTTATTATGGGAATGAAATAATATTTTGGGACGTGTTTTCATCGCAATATTACCTTTATAATTTATTAATATACAATTTAGTACCATTTATGTGTGTGTTTAAATTGCACGCAAAAAGTAATTGTTCCCGGTTTTCAAAATCTAAACCGATTAATCTACAGATGATAAAGAATATTTATTTATATAGACAGTTGCATCTATTTTTAATTTAACTTCATTCCAAAATGTAATGAGCGACGTCACAATTAATTCGTATAACAATTTTTTACTAAGAGCATACTCTTTAATAAAAGATATTTCAAATAAAATAATTATTATCTTTATCTTGAAAATAACTTTTTTATCGCATGCACTAACAGCTAGAATACTGAATTTATAATGCGACAATTCCGTGTAATTTCATATACTCATTTAGCTTTGTAAGAAATTAGCTGAGACTTTAACGGATACTTTATATTTACTTAAAAATTTAATTTGTATTTAGTTTATACGCCCATCTATCACTCGGACGCAGTATCAGCTACTTAACCTAGCAATCGAATCAAATGTCACCACTGATTATGCCACGACCTTATCATATACTTAAATCTATCTATATAAGATAAACTGATACGTTTTCAGATCGAGCATTGAATGAACTGATATTGTCAATTGAATCTCTCTCGAAGCCTATAATCCGATTATGAAATTCAGAATATATTTTACATTCGCTTTGGAATAAAAGTAATTATCAGAAATGTATCGAATATTTTTTATATATCGACAGGCTTAACGATGTCATACAACTTGCATGAAAAGGCTTTCAATTCATCTAACTAGTATAGAAGTCTATTCAGATTGCATTATGAACAAGCTTTTGGTTGCACGGATAACCCGTTTTTTAATTAATTATCTAGATATTTATCAAAGCGAAATGTACCTTTTAGGAAATCTCGAAAACCGCGGGACGTATACAGATGAAATTTGACAAGGAGGTAAAGTCGCTACCAATTTTCGATACGGTCTAAAGGCTTTCGCAAGTTTAATTATAAGCAGACGAAGTCGCGGAAAAAAGCTAGTTTTTATACTATTATCATTTATATAATAATCAAGTGGCATAGAATGTGTGACATAGGCGCCTAGACGTTTCTATAATACAGTAAAGAAAGGTCACCGGGAATGCTTTATGTCTGCCTATATTGCCGTTGCCACCTCGGAATGAGAGAAAATCTTATGCTAGGAGAGCTTTAACAGGACTGATTGCAAATAAAAAGCGCATCAACTTTGTTTAAGAAGGTTTGAGTACAAAATCAAGTATCAAACCTGTCTCCATCTTAGACACTGCACCCGATTGGGCTCTTTTGATGGATACATATAAAAAAACATTACAAAATCCCAGAGGATGTTGTTGTCTCGTCAGGCTGGATGTATTCCTTTATTCAAAGACACTAAATAGAGTAGTACTTGTAGAGCTTACAGTTCCATGGGAGATCAACATCCCTAAAGACCATCTTATACAAACGAACAAGTAATTTAACCTAACCAATGAGCTCACCAAAAACGGTTTTTGTGATTTCAAATCATTAGAATCTGTATGATATCAATACGTGAAGCGAAAACTTTCGGTACCATGTCATGAAAAATGTGCGGACGGAGGAGTATGCAATTCGGCATAGTTTAAAAGCAGGCTGTGCGAATGCTAACATCATTATAAAATATGATTTATTAATATATAAAATTATTGAAATACAAACCACAAGCACACCAAAGCCAAATGATTTACATACATATGTATACATTTCACTATTAGCTGGTGTGAAAGTGTATAATATTAATTGTCAAATATAACAATATCGTTGTACAAATAATAGAAATTTTGTATATAGCGTTAAATAAGCATATCGTACGCGAATGTAGAGATTTGTGGCTGGATTTCTACCAGCCAGCAATCTCTAGTTCTAATTGATACTTATATTTTTTGGCGACTTCTCCCATGTATCCTTGGTGATGACCCTGTTTGTTACGGGATAATTCCACGTGACGTCTTTACCGACCACCAAACCAAACACTCGTCTCTCTGTCGCCGCCGCGTACATCCTAATAAAACGCATCTGTTCATACACACACTATTATAGATGATTGACTTCTTTTGGATATTAAGCTTTGCTTACTTTTCCTTGTTTTCGTCCCTCGCCCTCGACTTCTCGAACGTTTTGGGTCTATTTCTAAAATGTCTCTTTCGTTAAAGCAAAGACAATTGTTCCGTTTTAACCAAACCTTTTTTCGCCTCTTTGTTTGTCATTCCTTATAGATGAAATTAAATTAGTTTAGTACATTTTTCTATTCAGTTTATCATTCAATTTTCTTTACCTTTTCGTTGAGTAAGCTTTAGAGTTTTAAAAACAGTCAAACGACTCAGTAATGTATTTATTTTATTCTATATCTATGTGCATACTAATATATAAAGCTGAAGAGTTTGTTTGTTTGAACGCGCGAATTTCAAAAACTACTGTTACGATTTGAAAAATTCTTTCTGTGTAAGATAGCCCATTTATAGAAGAAGGCTATATCTGACAAGGTCGCAGGTAACAATTAGTCTAGAATATATTTTTATTTTTTATGTCTGATAACTGGTCAGATCCAATACGGGTACGCGACCCCGGAGCACCCTAGCTGCTATTGTCACTCCCCCTATACAAAGCTGAATAAATTTGAGTTTAGTTTTTCATGCATGTCATGGATTTCCGCAAAGTAACGCCTGATTCTATCAGTTAAAGATATGTATTTTAATTATAAACATTTCCTGGCGCTTAGCTTTAGTGCCGGACAAATTTGTTCCATAAAGTTCATCAATCTTAGCAGAGAAATTGATAATTGCATGTGAGATCGTTAGCAATACGTGGGTGGTTAGATACTAGTATTTACTTATTCTCTATCAGACTTTTATATTCATCCAATAGATAAATTAAAATCTTTGCGAAATACATGACAAACCTGGTAATATTGAATATTTATCTAATCGTCTTTTATCTAACTATAGTGGATTTTTTAACAACCTGAGTATCATCAGCATATAGACTGAAATATGCGTAAATTGATACGGCTATATTTGGCTATATGTTGTATCTTTAATACGTATTAATTCGTGTCCTCTTAATACAATTAATGTTCGATTTCTCGCTCGCATATAGTCGCTAGTATGTTTAAATTTGAATGAAAATTGCCTTTGATGTATCGCTACCATCGTCATAGCCAATCTCCATGTACTTAGCGTTCTCCTGGTTTAGGAGCAGGGTCTGTTGAAATTGCAGAGGTTGTGGCTGTGGGGCGAGTTAATATGACGGGCTGGAGATGACGTCAGACAGCTGTCTGAAATTTACAATTCAGACTGCTGTCTGACGTCATCTCCGGAAACTTTACGCCTCACCTCTTCGTCATGAACAATATTTATTACTAAAAAGCGGGTTTAATATCGAACACAAAAAAAAATCTCGTATATTCTCGAATCAACTTATTCATATAACAAACTTGTCAGCTTTTAAACAGATAAGATACTATTGCGACAATATACAAGATGTAGATAAAATAAATATTTTTAAGCCAAATCAAATAGAACGGAACTGTGAATTGAGAAATATGTCTTAATAATTTTTTGGCTCCACGTTCGCTTAGCTGTCACAACAGTTGTAATGTTTGTAAAACGAAACGAGGACGTTTTCGAGAACCTGTTTCTTGCAATGGCGAATGCCGACGCGTTTCCTCAATGAATCTTGTACTTGAACGTTTTTTTAGTTCGCTTAGTTGACTGACCGAAGGTTTTGTTCAGTCAAAGTAATTATTCCTTAAAGGCTTGTCAATTGATTCGATTTGGATATGTTTTACGAAAAAAGATCTTTATTTGAATTGGGTTCCGGGGATGATGTCAGCCAGCAGTCGGTCTTAATTCGCCCCACAGCCACATCCTCTGTAATTTAAGCTGACCCTGGTACTAGACCGGGATAACGCTTAACGCTTGGTAAAGAAGGCAAAATGAGGGGTGTTACAAGTTTGACGTGGCATCCTAGCTCTTAAACGAGTGAATCGATTTTGATGAGGTTTTTTTTAAGAAGCTGACGTGATATATACGGTTCTTATCTACAATTAAGGAATATTTATCAGGCGTTACAAGGTCATCAGCTCTTTATGTTAGTTGCGGTAAGGAACTACTATCGATTTAGAGATAAAAAGTTCAGAACCAATATTACCTAAATGTGACATTGTGTGACAGCGGACAGGGAGCGGATCAAAAGCTTTCTGACGTCACATACAAAAATATTAATTATTTTTCTAACATGGTAAATAAAATAATGAAACAAAACTGGGGGTTTCTTGTTTATTTAATGTCACACCTAGGGGGAGGGGGCTTCGAAAATTTGACAACCTGTGGTATGTAAGGTCGGAGGTAGTTGTCAAAAAAATCATATAACTCGTGTGACGTAATCAACGGATGACCCCTTATGCGTATCAGTCGGCTGTTATCTATAATGCAGTTGCCTATTACACGAATAGATGTCGAGTCTTATATACGGGATAACTGATGAGACACTTTGAATACTTAAGGAGAGCACTCGGTATTCCATTCTCGTTATAATTGTGTAAATAAAATAGGTGATTAATTTTTGAGCAAATTTCCTTAAAATTACACGAAGTGTGGCCTTACGTTCGGCGAATTGACGTTTGCGGCGTGTACTCACAAAGAAGCACCCCGCATCCCGCGCACCGCTACCTGTTGCATAGCTCGCGTGTGACAGTGACCACACGCTATGCCCATGCGTTGCGTACATTATTAGACAACTTTTTTTATGTTACGAGGGGCAAACGAGCAGGCAGCAGGCACCGAAGTGTCTACCGGCGCCCATGGACATCTGCACGACCAGAAGGCTAGCAGATGCGCTGCCGGCCCTTAATGACGAGTTTAGGTGAACGAAATACCATCGCTTAACGTGACAGCTTTACCGCCACTTCACGCCGATCTTATGTGAGAAAGAGGTACTGGTACAGTCCAATTCACCTGCTGACCAAAAGGTCTGCAAGCGTGGCGCTACCCCTAAATAAAAGCTTATTTATTTATCTCTCCATTACTTTTTTTTTTAAATTAGCCTATAATGTCCCACCGCTGGGCAAAGGCCTCCCCACTCTAAGATCACTCTCCCCTATCTAGAACTAAACCAATCCACTCCTTTCCCGCAAAGGCGTTCAAGTCGTCGCGCCACCTCTTCCTCGGCCTATCTGGTCTACCTACACTACTTAGATGTTCAAAAGTCCACAACCGAACTTTCCTGTTAGTATGAAAAATTGTTACAAACAATTTTTTTAAACAATCATTCAAATAGTTAAGGATTGTGTCTCTTACGAAAAGAAAAATTGCTGTTTAATTATATTGTGACCACTTAATTATAATTTAAATTCAAAAAATAACTTCATAACAATTGCACACGTTTTTTGTACCCTGCTTTAACGTTTAACTTAGTCCGTATAAAAAGACAATTAGGCGTCTACTTTTGACAGTTCCTGTTTATAAAATAAAATTTCCAAGCGTAATATTATTTTAAATCTCAAACCTTATCGCCAACAAAATCTCTTGAAGTGCTTCTATAAAGGGGTCAGATTTTATCTGGTTTCGTTCAAAACGTATTTTTAAGGATATCGCTCCAGTTCTTGTTGATCTAGCAACGGAATATTCACAGCTAGGTGGACGACCGCGTTATCTTTTGACAATCAAATAATATTCTCGTCTATATTTCATCAAGGTAGTCAAAAAATAAAAACTTTATTAATCCAAATAAATGTATGTCAGTTCACGCGTCAGTTTCATATAACATTATAGATGTTGGTATTTTTAAAGTATTCTGGCTGCTCCTTTATCTGAAGCAGCCAGTATGCTTTATAGTTTTAAACTTAACTAATATGTTATAGTTTAAGTTTAGAATACTGTAACGGACCCGTTGGCGCTTTTTCCGAGTTATGTTGATGGGGATCAATAAAACACCAACTTGACATAAACTTCTCGTAGACTGTATTACTAAGCACTTTTATTTACACGGATAATCACATAATTTCAAGTCCTGATCCCTGAAAAGAGTGCAACTCAGATTGCCAGGGAGAAGACGGGGTGTGCACTCGTTCACTACATGTGACAGGGTTTGATCTGGTGCTGCGCAGTCACATTGTGGTGAATCTATTAGTCCCCATTTGTAAAAGTGGTGATTTACAGTGGCAGGTACGGAATCTGTTTAGGCATCAAATATAGTATTTCCAAAAAGCATTAAATTATTTGTATTGCAGTCCTGTAAAACATTACTTATAGAGACAAAGTTTGATCGCTTGAGAGAAAATATCTGTATACAGTATTTTTAAAATAACCATTTGTAAATTTGGCGTAACAGAAAATTTATCTCAAAATCTAAGGCACACAGTTGAGTCGTGTGGGAAAGTCAGCGAAGCACGGCAACCGTCCGGTCTAGAGGCAAAGTAATGACTTCAGGTGGTTAGATGTTGAACTATATAAATCTTTGTTATAAATAATACTAAAAAAATAATATTATATATTAAAAATTATTCCTAAATATACAAGGGTCCTTAACACACAGTTTGAAAACATTTAAAACAACAGAAGCAACTAGAATTAAGTTTTAGTTAAACTAGAAATCACTGGCTGGTCGAAATTCGCTCACAAACCTTTTTGCATACAACGACATAGATATTTTTCTATTCACAGAAAAGTATAATTTGATAGTTAATATAACATAAGGTTGTCACGATTACGCTTTGACATCGTCTATTACAATTGTGTGTGTAAATGGTCTAAATGGTTGGGCATTGGTGAGCGTATGGCTTTATTTTAATATATTAATATTGCATATTAGAAAAAAAATATATTAGCATTCGTACACCTTCCTCTACATGAACTACAATTGTACCAAAATTCATACTCCTCCGACCGCACATTTTTTTTTAAAGTACCTAAAGTTTTCCTTTCGTGAAAGGAACGCTTATTTATATATTAATAAGTGTATTAATATATAAATAAGCGTTCTAAATTTGAAATCAAAATTAAAAAAAAGCAAATGAAGAACAGCATAATAAAAATTAGGTTCATTAAATTTAGCTCCCTGGTTGATCCTGCCAGTAGTTATATGCTTGTCTCAAAGATTAAGCCATGCATGTCTCAGTGCAAGCCGTTTTATTAAATCCCGGCTTCAACACTTCTTACCTAGCACAATTCCTTTGTGGAATCAGTTGTCAGCTTCGGTATTTCCGAATGGATACTACAACATACTCATTTCTCAAAGGCCGGCAACGCAACTGCGAGCCCTCTTGTATTGCAGTTGTCAATGAGCGTCGGTAGTCACTTAGGTGAAAGCCGACTGCTCGTTTGTCCCTTGTTACATAAAAAAAAAAATTCTACAAACTTTTTTAATTAGCTTCTTGTGTCCAACTGCTAGACAAAGATCTTTCCTTTCTCGATCCAGTTTTTCCTTTCACAGGTCATTCTTCTACACAATTTCCCAAAAAAAGGAATTTAAGAAAGTTTTAAATTTAAAATACTAGAACAAGTATCATATAATTTAGAATTAGAAAATTTTTTGAGCTGAGTACCATATAAACGTTCATATTATGCGTATAGTAAAAAACAATTATTTTGACATTACAAACACAGAATCTGATTTTATTTATATATATGGAAATAAAGTAGAAACTTTTTGTCAGTATTACGGAGAAAAATTATTTCGATGCGTATGACATTTATAACCTATATGCTAATATTTTCAAAAGAAGTTTCTAAAAATAATTATTAATCATTTTAAGTGTTTTTCTTGAGTATATTTGTTGTTTTATGTAAAGTAGAAAACTATTTACGATGGCGAACGATAGTGATGTGAAATCTATCATGTCGATAATATCGTCGAGGTCTGAAGGTGGTAGTACTGCACATCTATCTCGCGTGCGATGGCGAAACGCGCCTCTTCACGAGAGATGCTCTATGGCAGACATGGTGAAACTTAAAGAAGCATTCGGGGAAGCATATAGAAACAAATTGCTGCCAAACGAATTCCGAAATTTGTTACGGACTCTACTCAATGTTGAATATGACGATGAAGAATTTAATATATTATTTATGAAGGTATCTTAATAACTTCGTTTCTATGATTAGAAAAAGACCTTGGCTTGCCAAAAACTATCATAAGTTCTCTATTTATCAGAAAGGACATCTATCACTCTTTATTAGAAAGGATATGTATCACTTTTTAATAGAAAGGACATTTAAAGCTGCACTATTAGGGGCATACCAGATTTGACCAGGCTGGGAGGCACAAAGTGACATTAATCGGGTCCCACTGTTTTTACGTGCCTTCCGAAACACGGAGGAGGTCGGATATCAAATATAATTTTTAAAAAGATAGGTAAGCGTTAACTGACTTATATTAGATACAAGTTTGTTGGCACTTAAGTGTTAGTTAGTCAGAAGTTTTAAGTTTAATGGCGGCGAAAACTTTGCAGATTAAACCGGCAACCCATTTCATAAATGATAAGGTCTTAACACTAACATCTTTGACCTTCGAAATTTGGCTCTATTTACGCTGAAATAAGTGCAATCTATACATAAAATAGGTCACTCATAAGTAACGTCACATGAATTTTACAAATTTTTGTCCTTGTCAACGGTTGTCACATATTTAAATTTTATGTACATTTTAAAGATAAATAAAAGAAATCAGCAGTCTTAAAAGATTTTTTTTTAAGTTTTTCATTGCAAAGCAAATCTTTCGACCCCTGCCCATTGTCACACAATGTCACATTTCAGTAATAACTTACCCCGCGCCCCCTTTAACGTGTAATGCAATTGACGATGATCCCTAATTTTGACAAACCAGGTCTTTTAATAGGTTGTAAAGGAATTACCACTACCTACTTACTAAATACCTAAGGGATATATTTCCTCTCACATACTGCATATAAAATAGATATGAATACCTGGTCATGTATTTTTGGCCAGGTTATTTGTAAGGTCAAAAGTTGTTTGTTGATATCGCATGGTCTTTAGGGATGTTGGTATCCCATGGGACAGTAAGATCTACATTTATGACTATTAACAAAACTAATGAAACTAAACCATTAAATTGAGACGAATAAATATTAAAAATCTAAACTACTGCTATTTAAAACTTACTAACATCGAAGATATAAACAATTTTCACACCAAAAAATCATTTAAATTATTTCGTTACAACAGTACAGTAAAAATGTATTGTCTTTGATAAAATAAGACATGATTATAAGATTTAAGTGATAATAGATAGACATGAATAAAAAATATATTATCAAATTGGTCTATTCTAGCTGATTGTTACTCTATGGCGAGATACCTAAATAGATCTGCCTCGAGACCTAACCCCTAGAATAATTGATGCGTGCACATCTCATTCTTGACAGAGTAATTTCGACCGCTCTGTTTGTGATGAATAATCGACATCCTTGTTTGTAGCTTTGAGCCTCAATAGCTTGACGGTAGAGGAGATGGACTAAAATTTGCAAGATCCCCTTTTCAAATTCGATATTACTGGGATATTATCGCACCCACTCCTAACACAAGCTGTTAATTTAAGCTTAATTGGAGGGGAAACGGGTATTCTAGACATACCTAAAAGGCATTGCTTATTCATTTAACAAAAAAAAATAACGAAACTTTTTTTTATTTGACTTGAGCATGTACTAGACGAGTAAGTGCTTAGACCGATGAGTATAAATTATAATTCTCATTAAAAAATCGAAACAGCTTGCAATTTTATCTCCTCTGAGGATTATCATAAATCTGTGTATATTAAGGAATATATTTGAAAACAAAAACGGAAGTGTTTCGACTTTTCCAATGAGAAATATATTATATTTTCTGAAATATTACTAACATGTTAAACCGTATAATATTATATTTCGGATGGTACTTATTCTTGAACAAACGTTATTGCTATCCAACAAGGCAATAGAGCTAGTCTTCTTTCCCGGTTACACCGATATGGCTTTGCTTACACACTCGTAGTAAGAGAAATTAGATAGTCCGTCGTCTATAAATAGATTTAGGTGAGTTCGTAGAAAAACTTTATACCATAAAACAGACTGAATGGAAGCCCTTAATTATAAACACACTTGATGTTATAAATATAAGTTTTCTATTGTGCTATTACCCCTTAAATTTTCTATCTATCGTCACACAATATTGCTTCACGTGGCTGCAAATATAAGCATTTCAATAAAGCTTTCATTGAAGAAAGGAAGCCCTTAGTACACGCAAGCGACAGATCCCCTCCGAATTGTGACACCAACGAGTGCCGCTGAGGTGTTCAGGCGAGACATTCTACCGCAATGTGGTGCACCGTTTCAAGAAAGGAAGCTCTGCTACTAAGAAAAATAAAATGATTTTAAGTTGAAAGCCAAAAAAGTATTTTTTTTTTATGTTACAAGGGGGCAAACGAGCAGGCAGCAGGCACCGAAGTGCCGACGCCCATGGACATCTGCACGACCAGAAGGCCAGCAGATGCACTGCCGGCCCTTAATGACGAGTTTAGGCCACCGGGACCACTACGCGGCGGTGTGCGCCTTCGCTATGTCGTAAAAATTGTTCCACAGAAACAGTGGAGTCGATTCGAAATGTTAGATTTATATATTTTAGACGTGTTCTTAACAGAAGCGGTAGAAGTCGCGAAAAGTGTAAAAGCCCACTTACACGGCGTTTAGCGCCTAAAAATTATTCCACAAAAACCGTGGAGTCACTTCAAAATTATATATTTAGGTGTACATTTTTTAACTTATAGATTCACCAATGAGTTAAATGCACAAGTTTTTACATCCGGAAGTAATATTAGAACTCAAGATTCCATCTACATCACTTTGATATTTTTTACTCTTCTAATTAGCACATAATTAAAAAAAAATAAAGCAAACCTTGGTTCCTTGCAATCCTGATAAGTGATTGAAAAATATTGTGGCTTAAAAAAAGGTCACACAGTAGCTCAAATAAAATAAAACAAATTAAAAATATTAATTACAACAATCGTTTATTTACATTACTGTCTGTGCAATTTGATGGCAACATCGTAAAAATATAACAAAGCTATAATAGTAAAATATTCATCTAAATACTAGTGTTCAAATAATAAAAATTAATAAACAACACTTTAATTTACAATGCCCATTAAACATAACTACCAAAACCGGAATACAAATGTCAATGGAATCATATTTTATTAGAATTAATTATGATAATTTACAATAAATCATCTTTAAGTATTTTCCTAAATCATTTATATCATCATGCCTCTATTAATAGCCATATACTTAATTTCTTCTTGAATACATAATTATATAAATAAATTACTTTAAAACCAAGATATGTACTATGATTTCCATTCTCTATATGAGGACTTTTAATCACCACTTATAAGAGAAGGAATAATTATGATAATTGATTAAAAATATGCTTTTTTTAAGTGGCTTCGAAAGTGGAGCATTATCACTAGATAAGTTACTTTAATGGTTATTGGTAACTGGTGATTTTAGGTGATTTAGCATTCAGATTAAAATAGACCCAAGATTCATATATTTTTTCACACTTCAAACGCTGATTTTCAGTAGATACCTTATTTTATTTATTTACACGCATGACAGTGAACAAGATAATGTCACTGTGTATGTCACGAGTATTTTACGACACCAGACGGCCCGCAGATGCGTTGCCGGCCCTTGAGAAATGAGTATGCTCTTTTCTTGAAGGTACAAAACTGTATTGATTACGTTCTCAAAGGAGATCGTAATAAATTCTCTTTCTCTTGAAAAAGTTCTTCTAAGTTTCTTATAGAACTTTCTACGAGTTCTATAAGAGTTTCATATAGAACTCTTAAATTCTATATAGGTTTAATAGAATCTCTATAATGTTTTAACAAGAAACATAAAATACCTTCGTTTTAAAAATTAAAAAAAAAACTGATTATAATTTCTTTAATTGCATTAGGTTGTATTTTCTATATAGCAACTTAAGAATACTGACACCTATATTATTTTTCAAAACAATGAAATTATTGGATCTGTTTTTTTATAAATATTGTAATAAAAAAATGTCTTTTAATTTATTTAATGTATTTTGTGTAAGTTTGAAATATCATTTCAATAAAACATAATAATGAAGACGTTCCACAATGTATTAATAGTTGCGAAAGTATACAAAGTAAAAGAAACATATTTATTTAAGAGTTCTGTATGATATATAGGGTTCATATATTTTTATATAATTATACACATTTATTACCGTTGTACGCACGTATTAAACACATGAAGGGTCATTTTAAATTTAAGCAAAGAAATGTTATATTAATTATCACACTATTGTGTTGTTATTGCTTAATGCAATTTTTTTTATAAACATTATAATAAAGACATAGATTTGAAAATATTTGTTTTTAATCCTGAATAAATGTTTTGTATATCAAGTTGGATGGATGTATGTATGTCTATGTGGTTATTTATTAAGTGCGTGAACGCCTAATGTGTTTACCATGTTTACTTAATAGTAAATAAGCTTGTATGTTATTCCTTATAACATCGGCTGTGAAAACGATCTGTGGATAATCCCAATAAAATCGGTCCAGCCATTTTGTATATTACCCCTTACAAACAGACTGACAAAAGCAAAATACGTGTATACCTATTATGCAGTTTTGCAAGCGAATCGATAATGTAATTGTTGTCATCAATCTTTGATTGCATAAATATTATTAAAGGGTAAGCAATGTTGAAATTGCATACACGAGTAAACTAAACAAAAACAATTGAGAGCTATATTTTGTGTATTATCCATATGTATGTATTTATATATTTACAAAAGAAAAATATTTGTGTATAACAGGCGGCGGTTACCTATAAACACAGGCATTAAGTTGTCTACCTTAGGAACAGACGTCCGTGTGTCATATAGTCCTATTTATTTATTTAAACAGACACTCCAATTATGTATAGAAATCGCTACTCAAAAGGCACATATGTACAAAATTGCTTTTAATTATTTTGATATAAGACATACCAAATCGGGCTGCATTAGTTCTTCGAGATATGCGTTACACAATCTTCTATCCCAGTCATCTGTTATGTGGCCACCGTACATAATTTCACCAAAAAGATATCGCAAATCCTCCCAGGGTACTTTAGAATTGGCCTCCAAATAATTATATAATACAAAGACACTTATTGTTAGATCACCTGTTTAAAATTGTTAGATTATGTCACTGTACTAAAAAAATAATTTTAAATAGTGCAGCTGCTTAGAAAATAAGTTGTAATAAATTGGCAACTTTTTAAATATATTTTTGTTCTAATTACTGTATAAGCGTATTTATTTCATAAAACACTTGTGTTTATTCACTTCAGTTTTATTAATATCTTACCAATATTGAACGGATAAATCTTATTCCAACCCTGAGGTCCAAATTTTCTCCTCTCAGCAACTACCGCGTGGAAGTAGCATAGAGCAAACAGAATGGCTTTAAACTCAGCTTCTTTGCCACACATCTCCAACGTTTCTTGGTTGAAATTATCCAACGCTTTGTGTAGATTTGCCTTAAATGAAAATATATTTAATATTAACAATAAATGATAAAATTGATAAGTAATATATTCATTTGAAACCTGTATAAGGATTCGTTAAAAGAACGGATAGAATCCATAAGGTATTAGGTTCAAACCTCGATGCTTTTGGGCGATTGTCGCACCCACTCTAACGGTTTTAAGCTTAGTTGGAGGGGTAAGGGTCGGGATTTTTAAGATATCAATAAAAATTTAAACTACAAGTGCTATGCGATTAAAACTTTATATATTTAATAAAATCACTAGCGTCATATCCTGAGATTTTTTTTATCTGGTATAATCCAATCACAATTTTTAAATGTTTAAGAAAACGATGAAGCGTTTCAAGAAAATTTTGTAAGGTAATACTGCTTTCGCACTTCGCTTTCCTCGACGAGCCTTTAATTGTCAGACGTCATTCTTAAGGTACAATTGAATTTATAAGTTGTCTGTTACCTGCATGCCTGTGGGAGGTTCATTTGTGATTTTAATACTGGATTCCAAAATACCCTGCGGTATAATATGTGCGGTGGGAGTGGCTGCGGGTTCCGCGGACATAAACAGTCTAAAATCTTCGTGACAACCACCGGCGAAACTCTCCATCTTCTTCTCTAGACTTGGCAACCACTTCTTGACGAGATGTATATTCTGAAAATATTTTTATCTCACAGTTCTTGCTTCATGAAAGATACAAAATCCGTATGCTGGGAATAAGTTCCTTTGTTCTTGTCACTCTCCCCTATTTCTTCCAACTCGTATTCAGCCTCTTCCATGCACTGTTGTGATGTCGTCAACCCATCGGTCCACCCGGATTTCTCGAACCCAGTTAAGGAAAATAACAGAAAAAGACAGTTATTCTACAAATATCTCTATGATTATTCTCTAATCTGAAATAGAATTTTATACGTATTTATTTTATATGAAAATGCTATTGTACCTGCAGAACAACCCAATGTCCTTTTTTCAGAGATTCGTCCATAGCTTGTTCAGCAACAATTTCTTGTCCTTGGCCTAAAGACACGTTATGAAAGTTACCATTGTCGGCCTTAAATCCCATAGCCTTCCCTAAAGCCTCCACATCCTTAAGCGGGTTGACTCCAGGAGATAAAATAAAGAATATAGGTGTAGTCGGACTAGTCTCTTCAAAGGATTTGCTAAACTCGACCGTTCGATTTTCTACGTACTTCGATCCCATTTTTTCTTCGATATATGTTCTGAAATTGTTAGGGTTAAAGCTCAAAAAGTTAATTTTAAGGTCGATGATACATAAATATGATTGTATTAAATTTCAAAGTCTTAACTGTGGACGAGATCCCTTAAGGATATTTTGGTACTCTCTCTTTACTTACCTTTGTAGGACGGGGAAACTCAGGGGAAAATTAGGCATACCAATGGGTATGCCTAATTTCTTAGTCTCGTGTTTCTAAAAGAAAATACTTACGCAACCGCATAAGTCATCCGATCAGGCCGAAGAGCTCTAAGCATACAAAGCCTCTGAAGGGCGGTCTTATTTTTCCACTCCTAGAAAATATTATATTATAAAGTATAATATATCATGTAACTTTTTAAAACAGTATAACATATATTCTATTTATTTAATGAGTTTCTTACTTGTGGAAACTTTTCTCTTTCAGGACATTCCATTTCTACAATCTTCTTCCACCGCTTTGGTGACGTCTCTATATCTCTATCCAGATTTCTGAACTCATCTTTGCTAGCTAAAGAGCATATGCCACCCCAACTTTGATTAGAAAGAAAATCTACGGGACTGGTCACATGAGGTTTTATGGGGAACCGCAAGAAGAAATCTAGCTCTGCCGGGGATACTTCTTCACTCATCAAAAGAACCTAAAATAAATTGATTTAAGGGCCTATATACAAGATTGTCACAATATTGCGTGGACAGTAACACTAGTTCTCCAGGATATAGTACTCTATAGTCGAGAGACATAGCGTTATCATATGTAAGTAGCATTTATAAAATTTAAAAATATATAGTACTACCTGGAAAGTCATCTGTGATGCGAAAATCAGTTTGTCGCACTCAAAAAGTCCTCTTGAAGTATACTGGAATACTGAGTACGAAATACAGTCGATCAAATTTTTGATTCTATGACTTACTTCTTCAGCTGGTTCAGCTTTTGATATTGCTTTTTGGAATACCACGCTAAACGCCTATAAAATACGGAAACGATTCATTAATCATTATTATTGGATTGCAAGATTATTCGATGTGATTACACTGTACAGATTACTTACTTTTAAAGAAAATTGATATATAGGATTAATTGTATTCAGGTCATTTAATATGAAATATAAAAGTGACGCTCTAGCCGCTGCCGGCCTATAGAATTCACGCGCTTGATCTATTTGATGAGATGTTATTTTGGCTTCAGCTACCTAGAATAGTAATAATTTAGCTTTATATTTTGTAACTATAATTCTATAAATATCAATACTTTAGATATTTACTTTCTTCTCAATATCAGCAGCGGTTTTTTTCGTAATTTCTAAATTTTCAATTAATGCTGTATCACCCAAAATATTTCCACCGGCCGAAGAAAGCCGGGACAAGAGATCGTCTTCTAGTTTCTTTAACTGAATCTTAAATTCGTTTTGTTGTTTTGTTAATTCTGCTTTTAGTTCCTCTAAGTCAGGTCGTTCAGCTTTAACTACTTCCGCTAAGAGTTGGTCTTCTAGACCATCGCGGGTCACTGTGAAATTAACCAAAGTGGTTTGCGCTTGCATTTCGGGTTTGTAGTGTGGATTCGCTAGTTTCGTATGCAAAAGAAGTTTAAAATTTGGACTGTATTCTATTTCCTTGTCACCAATTTTGATAGCTCTGTAATATTAAAATTTAAGAAATGACAAATAATTACTATCACTACATAATTTTGCCTAATTTTTTTTTAAATTAAAAACAATTTAAACAAGAAATTTATAGTAAAGAAACTGTTTCTTTTCTTAGAATCTACGCTTATGAAAGATCATTTTAAATGATTCATTTATTTTACATCAATTTTAAATGATGAAACGTTTAAAAGACAGAAATCGTTGAATATTACCTTCCCTTCTTAATCAAATTACGCCCAAGAAGGGGATCCAATACAGGATCAACTGTTTCTCCAATATTTTCTAGTAGTACTGTTTCACCTTTTATAATAGCTTTCTCTATAGTATCAAGATAGCCTTTTTGTCCAAGTCGAATAACTTTTAAAGTGTCCCCATACTTTTGTTTGATCCATTTAACTCCTTGGAGCTGAAACATTTAATAAAGAGATTCTTACACTATGTACAAGTTCAAATAAACTAAAATATCAATAGAATAATGAAGAATACCTGTGGATCAATCATTAGCGGCCATCGGTCCGAGTTGGATAGAATGGTTGCATTTTCAGTACTCATACGGTCAGAAGGTAGTCCTTCATTATGCCACATGGCAATTGTGGTATCATCTGTTAGCATTGACAAAGGATCCAAACCCTCTGTTATTGGTATTGGTGGCTATAAGGTTTTATAAATCTTATTAACATATGATTTTGTTCTTTATATTCTAATATTAACTTGTAAGTGAAACTATGATAAAGTCTATTGTATATCTCATTAAACCAATAAATGTTTGTTCTTTCCTTTAAATTTCATAATTATACACTTTAGTGTAGCAAAGTTTAATTGTGTTTACCTCTAGAGTCTTCAAGAAAACCAGCCAATTCTTATGTAACAGATCCAATCTGTACAGTTTAGTGAAACAACCAACGTACGATATAAAGGCACAAACTAGAAGTACGTCACCAGGCAATGTTGTACTCTGTTGCATAAAACTAGAAATCAATTTAAAATTGCATTATTTTATAAATAAAATTTCTTCAAATATTATTTTAAAAAATGCAATATAATAATTATTTTATTTAACTTTGATTCGGTTCTACTTACATAGAGACAGCTTCTGCCCATCGGACGTTTTCGCTAGCAAGTCCATTAACCAAACGATTCGCTAGTTGGATCGTTCTGTTAGTAGCGTCAGCTTCTTGTTGGCATTTCAACTTCTCCGCTGTTGCCTTCTCGAAATCAGCTGTCAAAGTTGCGAGTTGCTCTTCTAAAGACTAAAGTTACAAAAAAAATTATTTGTAAGGAAAACGGAAAGAAGAAAAAAAATCACACTTTTCATAATGGTTTGGCTTCATCGAATAAGCGCACGACGGAAAATTAACATTTTACAAATTTTCAATTTGCAAAATTTCACAAATTTTCTTCCTTATTATTAAGGGATTTATGCAAATTAATTTAATTTCTCATGCTTGTAAAATATATACTGACCGCAACTTTAGACTTTATTGATTTGAGTTTCTCTGT
>JANCMC010003947.1:0-16447 GCA_024363005.1 Charaxes varanes | reverse complement strand
TTTTTTGTCTTATAAATATTTAGGTAAAACCTAGTGACGTAGACCTTTTTGACTACAATTGTAATGGCAAAATTAATTCGTTGTATAGTAGACCAAGAAAATGCTTTACCATTTTAAGTGACAGCTCCTACTTAAGGAAAATGTTGCTAAGGGTTATTGTCAGAAATTAACGTAATGCATTATAAGCAAAAATAAGCCTTTTAACTAATTGACGTACAAACGAAATTCGACCTTAGCGTGGCAAACCAATTTTTTGGCCGACTATAGAACACACGTTATATTTGATAATTAATAAACATACGGTCATCAAGACTTTGAAACCAGCTTACAGTAAAATAAATGTGTAAATCGTTTGGCATTCTTGTGCGTTTGGTTTCGTGTAAACTACATATTATACTAATATATAAAGCTGAAGAGATTTTTTGTTTGCTTGAACGCGCAAATCTCAAAAACTACTGGTCCGATTTGAAAAATTCTTTCGGTACTAGATAGCTCATTTATCGAGGAAGGCTATAAGATATATATCATTACGCTAAGGCCAATAGGAGCGGAGCACCAATGATGGATGTTTTAAAATTGGGAGTTCTTTTTCCCTTTGAGGAATGGTTCCCTTATAAAAGTTCTCAATCAAAGTCCGCGACATATGTCTATCTTTTAAGATTCGCTCGCCATAACCTTTTATGTGATAACCAAATTTGTTCTCAAATATTGAAAAAAAATCAGTTTTTGAATTTTTACTCTGATTTAAGATCCCTTTTAGATAAATTGCGACACTGTATCTTGTTAAGTATTAACTAGTGTTTTTTACTTTTTTTTCTGTGTATGAAGTAGACCTAAGTTTTTAGATATAGTGTTGTTTTTATGTCTGAATAAAGTTTCTTTCTTTCTTTCTATATTATTTATAATTTTTATATATTTACTTATAAATTTCTGTGAAGCATGTTTGATTCACATTTACAAGATATCAATTCTAACCTTGATTTTAAGAATGTTTTCATGTATATAATTAATAATTGAATATAAGTTTTGTGAACTTTAAATTAAAATAATAATATAATGAATACCGGGGTGAACCCTCCGCCCGGTACATTTATGTATCTATGTAGCGTATATTAAAGTTTATTTATTTTAGTTAAGTGAATTTATTAAACTTCTTCATTTGAGCGTACTATCTCTTTTCCAATCTAATGGAATTAATTTGGACATTTACTACTCGACTCACCAGAGGCGCGTGCGGCACCAGCAGCTGGTGCGGATGGTGCGGCGCGGGCGGGGCGTGCGGCGCGTGCTGAGCGTGCGGTCCGTGGGGCGCGTGCGGCGCATGTGGCGCATGCGTGGCCGGCGGATGCTGGTGCACGTGCGTATGCTGGTGCTGGTGGTGATGCAGCTCGGTCCGCACTCCCACCGCGCCCGCCGCCGCCAGGAAACGACTGTCCAGTTCGCGTCTCAGGAGATCTGCACCGGGACCTGGAATATGGGAAGAGCCAAAGATGTATGTAGTTGTATGAAATCCTTTCATATAAATGTGTCTGTTACATTTTCACAACTAAACGCTCGATTAATTATTAGAAGTATTTTAGACTTGGTAATTGTGGTTAAAACTTACTGGTTTGGAAGAGTGACTCTGCAGAGAAGGGGTTCGGGTTAGGCGGAGGCAACGGCGCTCCGAACAAGGGTGGGGCCGGCGCGAAGCCACCGCGCTCCGCACCTGTGGGCCTGCTGAAAGACAACTTATAATGAGGAAGCTGTTAACACATTTTATACACCTAACCTAGTGGATCAATGGTTTTTTGTCAGCTGGGCAAACAACGATTCCCGGATTCTTTCCTGCATGTCTACCATGAGCTAGGGTTGTCAAGCTTTTTTTAAGTTCCATACTTCTTAGACATCAGACTGGGGCTTGGTGTGTGGTGTTTACCGATTGAGATTGTTTTTCAAATTGACCATTGAATAAATAATAAATAAATAAATATATATATATATATATATACAGGAATATATGACACACGGACTACTGTTCCTAAGGTAGACAACTTAATGCCTGTGTTATAGGTAAGAGACGCCTGTTATACACAAAAATTTTTTTTTTTAGAAATTATAAATACATACAAATAGTTACATGAAAAATTTCATTCAAGTTTCAATGTCAAGGAAACTTGACTGACCTCATTGACCTCCAAAGCGGAAGGCAGGGTCACTTCCGCAGTTGGAAGTGATCCTACATACTGCTCTGGGGGTAATGTGTTCAATTCCCACCTCAAGATTTGGGGTTACAAAAATATACGTGGTAGGTATCGATATATAAATACTGTTTCAGAGTTTGAGGATTTATAAGTATTGGATGTAGTGTGGCCGGAGTCATTGCGTGGCTGCCCAAAGTTTTGTAGAACTTCTTACTAGAATAGAGAGAAGAAGGGGGAACGAAGAGTAGAAATAATGAAAGAGAATACAAAAGAACTAACGTGAGAACCGCTCGACGCATGCCCAATGTCTCACCCACATCAGACACCCGCACCGTTAGCGGCGTACTAGATCTCGGTGGTAGACAACCGGAAGGTTCTTCTGCTTTGATCGTTCTTGTTGGTTCTTCCACTTCTTTACTTAAAGGCCGACCGGTCTAACACAGAAGTATATCTGTTCTATATATATGAAAGCGAAAAGTCACCTAGCACAGAATCTCGAAAACCGCGAGGCGTACAATGTTGAAATTTGGCAAGGAAGTAGTTAATATTCAGTAGAAGACACCCGCTAAGAAACGATTTTTGATAGGTTCTTAATTAAGAAAATCTAAGAGCTCTTGCAAATTTACGCGAAAGTAGACGCGGGAAATAGTTAGTTATTTATACCCCAATTAAATCTTTCCTGTTTATAATATTACTATAGATTATTCATGGTGTAGTTTTACATGTACCTAAAATCACCCGAAGGAAAAACAACGTTAATATCAATCGAGAAAAAAATAAGACAACAGCGTACGCGCGTTACAAGTTATGTTTAAAGTACATGTGTTCTTCTCTATCGCTTAAAGCGGCCCGATGTTTCCACAGACCGATTTTGAGGCGGTTTTTATATTTGAAGCTAATGTGATCGAGATGGTTCGTAGTTACAATTTACGAAAATTCGTTTAGGCGTCTCAAGGTTATCGGAACTTTATGTTAGCTGCATAGGAAATTTACGCGGTCCCCGGGTTGTATCACGGATGTCTTAAAATTTAAATTTTACAATATTTATCTATTATAAAGAGATTACAGATTATTTTATGCCATGTCTTCCTCCTTCCTCCCGGTATAAATGAAATTAATAATAAATTTATACAGGACTATATGACACACGGACGTCTGTTCCTAAGGTAGACAAATTAATGCCTGTGTTATAGGTAACAGAATTCCGTTATAGTTTGAATACAGATTCATTATAGACGCGTCACATGGTACGGGTAAATAGTAAATTATATATAAAAAAACGAATTATATTTAAGAACTCGACTCTTAAACATAATTCTAATTCTTTTTATAAACGAGTGGTATATACAATCTTACGCTTACATAGGTCAATATACATACATAAATATAATTCAATGTACCATAAAATAATAGCAATTTCCTTCAAAAGAGTATTTATTATTTTTTCTGCTTGGTATGGATGTTAATAACTGATTCTTGAAATTATCTATACAGTTGCTGTAACACGCGGCTTCGCCCGAGTGATTTAAGTGATTTTGTCAAAATTTAACGAGTTTTTATTTTTTTGTGGAACTATAATTATTTAGTTAGAAGCAAAGTAACCTATAATTACTCCGAAATCAACTACCAGTGAAAATCCCTTCTAAATCGCTCCAGTTGTTTCGGAGATAGCCCGAACAAACAGACAAACAGACAGACAATGATGTTTTAACTTGTGTTTTTGGTATAAGTATCGTATGTATAGGGATATGCAATTATTAAGAAAAAATAATTTCTTAGTTACAAATAGATCCTTCATTTTTATTAACCGACTTGAAAGAAAAGGAGGAGTTTATCAATTCGACCCGTGTTTTTTTTTATATGTACAGATTGTATTCAAAATTAAAGGTTTGGCCAAGAAACGGTTCAAGACATTGTCAGTAGAACTCAGGACGTCTTCCAAACACTCAAAGCAATCCAACCACCCAACGGCACCCAGCACGGGGAAAATTCAAGCAACGACAAGAAAGCCAAGATGCAAGAGCAGCTTCGAACCATACGATTACTTTTTAAACGTCTACGTCTAATCTACGAGAAGTGCAACGAGACATGCCAAGTGAGTCTATATTTAGTGATGATTGAATGCCATTTTAGGGTTCCGTTGTACTACAAGGAACCCTTTAAGGTTCACTCAGTCCGTCCGTCTTTCTCTCTGCCCTAACTTACTTCTACAATTATGAATAAAAATGTATTAAAGTTGGAACAGTTATGTGTCGGGTATGGGGTATAAATAATAATAAGTTTACATTTTGTGGGTGGTATATACAGGAGAAGTGGGGTTGAATATTTTTTTCTCATTCAACCCCATTGTGTGGGGGTATCATTGGATAGCTCTTTTAAATTAAAGGGGAGATTTCTTACGTAGCTTTTTTGTTATTTTTCCAAACCATAACTTGTAGATACTTGAAATTTTTCATGTTGATAGAACATGCTCATAACTCCCTAGGAAAATTATTGTGAACAAAATCCAAGAACAATTTTTGAAGTTATTTAACAAATACTATCCCTTTGAAATACTAAACTGGAAGTTAGGTTTACCTTATTTATCTTAAGGCCAAACTGATATCGAAATGCTAAATCGTTTTGACTTCAATGCTCATGTTGAGATGGTGGCTAGGTTCCGGATGAAATTACTAACAGAAATGTAGACTTGGTTTTGACCAAATTAGTAAAGTACATATCTTTGAAACGACCGGGAATTGAAAAATGTATGGAATTCTGACTTGCAAGGCGGGATTTTGAAATATTATGCAATGGCGGTTTTAATCAATTGTGTTCTATTTATTCCAGGGTATGGAGTACACACACATGGAAAGCTTAATACCGATTAAAGATGAGGCGGATAATAAAACTATGGAAGAGAGGCGAAATACTGAATCGTATAGACAGGCGCTAGAGGAGAACACTAAACTAACAGAACAGGTACTAAAAATCACTCTATACAGATGGTATACCACATGTTGATAAATGTAAACACACACAGATTTAAATGAAAGTTGTTTCTTAACTCTTTTGATACTTCGAAAGGATATTTTGTTTAGTTTAAGAAAAAGTAATTTAAAAAGTATTTTCTTAGACGTTCGGATGTCTGTGTGTGTGGATGTGGCACGATCACGTTAAAACAGTCAACTTTTCACGTTAATGTTATTTTAATTCGTTTCTGAATTACGACACACACACAGATTAAAATGAAAGTCGTTTTTTTAACTCTTTTGATACTTCAGAAGGATATTTTGTTTAGTCTAAAAAAAACTAATTTAAAAAGTATTTCCTTAGACGTCCGGATGTCTGTGCGTGTGGATGTGGCACGGTCATGTTCGAAACAGTCAACTTATCACGTTTATGTTATTTTTATTGGCTTCAGAATTACTGTTTCCTATTGAAAGAGGGTGTGTAATTCGGTATCGTTTCTTTATAAATAATGAAAAACTAAATATCAGCTGGACATTCCATCTAGCGGCACATTACCGTACTACTAAGTATTAAGCTTCTAAGAGATGGCACTTAACGTCAATGGCGGCCCGCATTCTTGATAGCTTGTAATATTTAGAAAATATGAGGCGTGCACTTTGAATTTTCCAATATATTTTAATATATAGCGGTACGTCTATAGTTTTTTTTCTTATTCTTTTATGAAAGTCGCATCTTGACAGTTTTGGTCCACTTTAACAAATATTTCGTATCGTATTAGCGTATAACGCTTATTATTCTTCAGATCATCGAAAGTTTTTGGACAGTTAGAAATATACTACAGATTTTAAATATCTTTTTTTTTTGTAATAATTCGAAATATTTGTTAATTTGAAATATCTTTTTGTTTTAACTCTAGTATTATATTATCCTTTATTTACTGTGACTCATGATCAAGTGCTAAGATGTTGAAAGCATCTTAGCACTTGATCATAGTCCCACGTGTGGTTAAGATATGATATCAAATCGTCAAAAGCTTATGTAGAACTAGATGGGACCCACGACTTCGTCCGCATTGTTTTCCTTGAGTTTCATACAAACTTGTGCCCCTTGCAAATACAAATTTTCGAGATAAAAACGAGCCTGTGTCTTTCTCCAAATTCCAATCCATCTGCCGAAATTCACCAAAATCGATTCAGAGGTTTAGTCAAATTCATCAAAATCGTTGCAATGCATACATTTTATATTGATCCAATGCATAAATTACTAGAAGACATTAAACCTCTGTGGTAAATAAAACAGTGCATCAATAGAATTTCATACATTTCTGCACCGTTTTATAGTGATTAATAATAATATTACTGCATAGTTGAAAAAACATTCTATTTATGTTTCAGGTGGTATCCAAAAACAAACAGTTAAAAGAAGTGATTACAAATTTAAGAACAATTATTTGGGAGATAAATGTCATGTTAACAATGCGAAGATCGTGAATGTGTATTATAAATTATTTTAAGTTTAAAATAAATGTTAATAAATATTTTTAGAATGCAAACAATTTTTTTTTATTTATGTAGAAATTATGAAGCCCCAATACCCTTCTGTAGATTTTTTAATACCATATTTTCTGTTTAAAATGTCAAAAATTCACGTCACTGATGTCTTTTTTAATAATATTTATAGAATTTAACAGTCAAATTAGCCTAAAAAAAATGGGGTAAGTTGATAAGATTCGCATAAAGCTCAAATTTGATAGGATTGTTTAAAGCATCATTATAAACGAAATCTAAAGAGTCCTTATAATCGTCAGACCTTATGTAGTCGATCCTATTGATTTGTTTTGTGTCTTTCTGTATGTCCGTTATTTTGTGTTTTTTGATTCGAGTTATCTCCGAAACGGGGGATACCGCATTGATTGTAGTTTCTAGAAGTTACTAATGTTACAAAGAATATTTTTTTTTTTAGAATGGCAATTAGTGTTCCCCGCAAAAAAATTAAAACAACCAAAATTTAACAAAATCACTGAATTTTTGTGAATTTTGACCACAAATGATCTAATACGCAGGTCTCGGATAGGTGTTTTCAAATAGAATTCTACCATTTTTGATCTGTATGCGAATTTATGCAAACTAGAATGTCTAAAATAACTGCAATATATATTGTAGGTTGCGTACTTTGGTAAGTGGTACGGTTAGGTACTTCATCAGAGGCTCTAGCACGAACATTTCGAACGATTCGACTCGAAGAGTCGACTTTGAAAATATTCGTGCTGGGCCCACAGCGAACCCTTCTTAGGGTCAACGCGAGTTGCATTAGCATTGATTAAAGGCGTGACACGATTGAGATTTGGCACCTGTGGGATAATCACGAACATTTTGATTCTAAATACAGTCGGCTCTTGGGCACGAACGGTACGAAATGTTCTTGCTAGGGCCTCAGTTCATATTTCCACATTACCAGTCACATTCTTAGATTGAAAATGAATACACGTTATGCGGTTATATACACTATTAATGACTTTAATCAAAAAATATATCTCTTACTACTTATTTTTATATAGATTATTAAATTGAAGTGCGTAATAATATGACGATATAAACAATATGCAATATTTATTTGCTATTTGTAAAATCTCTGGCTCTAAGTCCATATTGGTTATCGCTCGTAGACAACCTCGGAGATAATGTGTGTGGTCGACGTGCATTTACGATTGTTTATAATAAATATTTAATTGCCTGTTATTTTTACGCATAGTCACTACATCGGCGTTCTCCGTATTACAGTGTTATTCTAGAGATAGAAATAAGAAACGGAATAAATATATTATAAAATATTTTAATAATAATATGAAGTATACAGATTATGTATTGGGCGTAAAAGGCTTACATACTAAATACATTTGTTTTTATAAATAAATAACAGTTATGCTAACTGGCAAGCTTAGTATGTGTTCGCAAGAACGCGAATTAAAAATGAAAATGCTGGGTCTTACCCAGTAAGGTCTCACTTGTTCATTATAAACTATTTTTTAAAGTACAGTACTTTGTCTATCTTCGCTCCACTGGCTTAAGGAGGTCGAAACTGGCTTTCTTCTTCTTTTCGAGCAATTTCTTTTCATATGGACGTTTGTCGATAATCGAGTCGGCTGGTTCTGGAATGTCATCAGGCTGTGGTTGGTCAGCTTGTTCTGGAATTTCAGGCGCCGCGTCCAGTTGTTTTCCTGCACTACGTCCTATCGGTAGTGCGTGGAAGGCTTCTGCTAAGTCAGGGTTGATTTCTTCGAGAGGCGTATCCCCGTTGCGAATGTAAACTGGCACGTAGCCTGGTTTCTCTGGAAGAAACTGCCATTTTGGTCGCCCCTCTGAAATAAGAAGTGAATAGTTATGGATAGGCATCCGTGTCTGCCAAATCGACAGTTCTAAATTGCCCCATAGCTTCTAAGATGTTGCCACAGAGACAGGGTGTCTATTAGCCCCGTGCTTCGAAAGTTTATGCGTTCATTAAGTGCCCCGAGGTTATTTATACCCCAAATCCATTGTTCCCTGCAGGGGAGTTTAGGTAGCACTTTGTAGCTGAATTTGCACTCTCAAGAAAATGCAACATTACTGCCATTAAAAGAACTTTTTCTATTTGGGATAGTTTTGTCATTACTCTCTCTTGTGTCTACTAGGAAACTTTATTTCCTTTAATTTTTATATATCTGCATATATATAAGCGAACGGTCACCTGACACAAGATCTCGAAAACCGCGGAACGTAGAAAGATGTTTGGCGAGAAGGCGGTTTTTACTTAATAAACATCCGATAAGAAATGATTTACCGACAGGGCCAGATTGAAAAGGTCCTAAAGCACTCGCAATTTTAAGCGAAGTCACCGGAAAAGCAAACAGTTAGTTGGTTCATACAAGTACTAGCTGTACCCCCACGTATTCGTCCGCGTGTGCCATTCTTATCACTAGAGGCTTAAAAATAGTTTTTGGATGAGGATTAGTATTATGTTTATAAAGAGACCGTCACAAATAATGCATTATTTTAGAACGAATTTGATTAGCATAAAAAAGGATATACTGAGCCAACCTTAAAAGATAGACATATGCTGTCGCGGACTTTTATTTAGAACTTTTAAAGAGCAACAACTTTGTCATACATGACTTTTTCGAAACTTTAACCATTTAGGCAGCGCACGCAGCGGAAGCTCTCAAATGGGAAAGAGAACCCCCGATTTTGAAACATTGTTCATTGGTGCTCCGCGCCTATAGGACTTAGCGCGATGATATATAGCCTATAGCCTTCCTCGATAAATGACCCATCTAAAACTGAAAGAATTTGTCCAATCGGATCTGTACTTCCTGAGATTAGCGCATTCAAACAAACAAACTCTTCAGCTCTATATATTAGTATAGATATATCAGGAGTTAAGATGTCTGCATTATGACTCAACTGTCATGTGTGTAGTTAAAAAAAAGTTCCTTTATTAATTATTTTCTCACTTCAAGTACAAAATAAATCACATTTCCAAGAACCAAAAAAAATAATGAAATAAAAATAAAAGTTGATCCATTAAAACTATTTGGTCCTATTAAAGTTTTAAATTCATTATAGCTTCAGCAGATGACAATAACTCTTCTGGGCAATAGGTGTACTGCAAGTTTCATTGAATCTTAGCCTCCCGTTTTGAAGAGTAAGAGGTTCTGGTTTTTAGATACTACGTGTCTGCACATAGCCATCAAAAGACGGGTAATTATGCTGTTTGAGGGCTTTTCCCAAAAATGGATTTTTTTTTTCTGCACAAAATTGATGTTTGCACTCTATTGAGTGACATTCCATAGGCCGAGGCTGACATTTTTTTTTTGTAAACGGATGGTGTTATGCCAATAGGGGTAACTAGAAAACTTTCAAAAAAGAATGTTGTAATATAATAATTAAAGTTTGATTATGCGATATACTTTTCTTTCTTTTTAAGGAACTAATTAATGCAAAATTTATTACTTCAGTAAAGTACAAATGCCCTTTTTATTCGCGTATTAAAAATATATACTTTCTCGTTTATAATTGCATAGATCAGAAAAAATCGCTTTGGCAACCTTTGGTTTTGTAGTAAAGTGTCTAGGATTGTCTTCCGGGAGAGGCGGGTTCGATTTTTGGGACGCCAAAAAATTTATGATTAAGAAAGTTGAAGAGATCCCCTTTGTGAATTTAAACCGATTGTTATCAAAATATCAATACGTAGTTATCGTTATATCGATTGATACAATTCCGGTCTGTAATGGGTCTGATTATATATATTACTGTCACGGAAGAGTTGCGGTTCGAATCCGGAGAGGCCACGAAATCAACGGGTTGTTCCGATTAACGGTGTTGAGTTTAATAACATTTATAGATATTTTTTGATTGCGAATTCGACTGATCAATTGTTTTGTTCAACTTGAGGGTTATATTTTATTTCTTTACAAATTTAAATTCTAATTTCAATTAGCAGACAACATAGGTACATGTGTTAGTAAATGTAATGAACAAAGAAATTTTAGAACTGTGTTAGTAAAAATAAAACGGAACGTAACGTTTTGTACGGAACCGTAGTACAAATTATTAAAAATTTGTATACTATAAGTACTATATAGATAATACCTTAATCTAAAGAGTTGTAGCCAAATTTTTTATAATATGTCATGTAGTAAGGAAGAAATTGAAAGAAAACGTTTAGCTGCATTACAAAAGCGACAGAGCAAACTATTCAATGAAAACCAAATACATTCGGCTGGAAAATCACCAGGACGGTTTATTTCCTCGCAGAATCCTAATACGGGTCCTATTAAGTCTAATTTAAGTATTCAAAATACATTTCACCCTTATGCAAAGCCAGAAAATATCACCCGCGTTGAAAATATAATGCCGGTGACTAAAGTTGTTAGTGGGACTGTATATTTGATATCAGAGAACAGATTTGAAGTAAATCCGTCAGAATTTTGTACGCCGTTGATTAATACATTTAAATCTTTGCATTCTAAAAGTTATGGTAAGAACTGTTGTATAAAAAGTTCAAAGAATATGTGCTAATATATAAAGCTGAAGAGTTAGTTTGTTTGCTTGGATGTGCTCATCTCATGGACTACTAGTCTGAGTTATATCATTACTCAAAAATTGATCTATTTTTTACCTAATTTTACACAGATGAAGTTGCTGGCACAGCTAGTTTATAATATTTAAGGTGTAACTATACATTTTAAATTTAATAAAAAAATTACAAAAGGACAAAGACCTTCCATACTAAAATAGCAATCTGTAATAGAACTATTAACGAATTTTAATTATATAGACCGATTAATAATCGCCGCCATCTGAGCACTCACAACTTTGTGATGTGAAAACTGCACAATTTGTAGTTGTGTGGTTTCCATCGTGTCTGAACAAAGGCTTAGGATTCCTTTTAGAACTATGGATCCCTAAAAAAAATTAATTTTTATTTAAAATATTTCAGACACAAAGTCAAAGCTATGGAACTTCTCAATAGCTGACTATGAGGAACTCATGATAAAGGTGGCGCCACTGGCACCGCATGTGGTTCTTGGTCCTCTACCACAATATGTTTTAAAGGTATAAGTTTTAACTTGTATGTTACCATAGTTTATAGAGTAATGTAGCATAAATTTTAAAACAGAACTATACCTTTAACGGATAATTCATAGATTATGTCACAAGTTAATGGGAGACCATTATTTATGTTTATTGAAAATTGAGGTCTAGAACTTTATTAGATTACAGTCATAGGGCACGTGCCATGAGATAGAACGGACGTCTGTTCCTAAGGTAGACAACTTAATGCATGTGTTATAGGTAACAGACGCCTGTTATACACAAATATTTTTTTTTTGAAATATATAAATATATATATATAATGTGAATCTCGAAAACGACTGTAACGATTTTCATGAAATTTAGTATTCAGGGGGTGTCAGGGGCGATGAATCCGGTCTAGCTAGGTTTCATTTTTAGAAAACGATATTTTATACTAGCTTAGTTAGGTCTATCAGGTACTGTTATAAACGTAGTAATTTGACCTATATTTTCAGGTCTAATTCGGTTTACATGCTAATCAATAAACCGATTATACTTTTATGAGTAAGCTGTTGGTTCTGGCCTTCGCTGGGTCTACGGGGAGCAATTAATGTGCTGGGTCGAATTATGACACAGCTCTATTTTTAATATCTAGGCGATGGTAATATCATAATTTGTACATATACTTGATGCAACATCATGAACACGCGTGGCGTTGGCGTTTTATGAAATGAATTTGTTCAATTTTGTTTATGGATAAACATAATTAACAAATACTTTTCATAAAAATATATCATGTGTTACGCCTTGTAAACTCCAGACGATCCCATCAAAACCGATCGAGTCATTTCAGATATTAGGGATAGATTTTTTAATTTGTGTTTATGTTGTAGATATCGTATCGTAAATAGTAAATATTATGCATTTATTTAAATAATTTTATGTCGGCGTTAGAAATAGACACCTTAGTTTTATTTATTTGTCTAGAATAATTTGCATAAGTGACACGAATGAAGTATTTACGTTCTTTAACAAATGGCGTTTGAAAATATATTTAGCCTTGGACATGACTAGAGTAATTTATACCCCTATTTATTAAAATAAAAGTGGAATAATGTTCATATCTATAACTAGCTGTGTCGGCGACTTGGTCCTAGTGAAATAAGGAAAAAAAAATCAATTTTAGCGTGATGGTATATAATTTTGTACGCTACCTCAATTAGAGGTATCGCCACGCTTGTAGCCGATTTGGGCCGGCGCGTCCGGGTACCAGTACCTCTTTCTCACATGAAATTGGCGTGAAGTGGCGTGCAATCCCTCCTCCGACGGAATTTCACTCATTACAGTGCAAACAATAACTTCCAGCGTCATCCCCCATCCACAATATCACGACTAATATCAATCAGTGACATTAATCGGGACCCAGTGTTATACCTGCCTTCTGAAACACGGAGGAGGCCGGATATTTAAGAACCAGTCTTAGAATGGGTCACCCTTCTATCACCCGGTCACGGTAAGATCTGCTTAACTTAGCCATCGACTCGAATGCCGACCACTGATTACGCTACGACCTCCTCTAAAACATAAGTGTATATCTATACTGATATGTAAAGCTGAAGAGTTTGTTTGTTTGCTTGAACACGCTAATCTCAGGAACTACTGTTCGATTTGAAAAAATCTTTCAGTGTTAGATAGCCCATTTATCGAGGAAGGCGATAAGATATATCGCTATCGCTAAATATATCATAACGCTAAAATTGAAATTTTTTTTTTTTAAATTAATTTTACGCGGACAATACGCGGGCACAGCTATTACTGTATATTCAAAAAGTAGAACAGTTTCCACGAGGAATCTACGAAGCTCTCCAAATATAAGCTACGAAGCTTATATTTGGAGAGCTTCCGGCCTTCACATTTTTCAGACAAAAAGAAGTTGCGACTAAAAAAGTTTGCTCTTGACCTTGTTCCTCTTTCAAGATTTGTTACACGTGTGCATTCTGCGAGTTTAATATTCCGCTACATTATGAATCAGATGCTTGTCTCGAAACGGCACGACTGTATCTCATATACATATGTGTATATCACTTAACAGACGCTGGATTGAAAAGATAACGGTAGGTATACAGTCAAATAGATTCTATTTTATCGAATTAATTATGAATATTTGATTTGTTTAAACAGTGTACTCTTTATGTACAGATTGTTCAAGATCAGATTTGATGAGGAGGACAGGTGCATTGCCGGCCTTTAATGACGAGTTTAGGCCAACGGTACGTCTCACAAACCGAACGAAACGCGACAATAATACCATCACTTGACGTGACAACACTGCCGCCACTTCACGCAGGTCTTTTGACGAAAGAGGTTCTGGTACACGGACGCGCTGGCCTACTTCGGCTGCCGAGGAAAAGGACAACAAGCTTGTTGGCGCTACCTCTATATTAGAATGACAGGAGTAAAGGAAATAAAGGTAGACGGAGAGGAGATAAAAAATGGGCCATCACGAATACGTCGTGCTGTTTTGGCTGAAATGATGGTTCGATTCCCGCCTCGTGTCTGATTGTATTGTCTATATGTATAAAAGATATATTTGTGTATAACAGGCCTTTGTAACATATAACACAGGCATTAAGTTGTCTACCTTAGGAACAGACGTCCGTGTGTCATAATTTTCTGTATATTTATTTATTTCATTATTACCCACAACGAATAAGCATGAGATATGTATGTCAAACACGACAAATGTATTCCTACGATATTTAAGAACGGTAAACGTTTGATAAACATACATAGGCTTTTAAGTGGCTTCATACGAACAAACAGATCAGAGGGGGGCCTAGAACGAACATACTCGATAGTTTTACTCACTTTTACTTTGGAAACTGAACTTCAAATGAAATAGTAATGCTAAAATAGCAGTTTTACTCAACCGATCTGGTAAATATTGCTAGCATGAATGAAATCAGAACTCGCACGTATCGAATCCACGACGTTACTGACATGCAAGTTGTGTGGGTTGGAATAACGGACCTTTATTTTGACGTTTCGTTTCGAACGGAAAATTAAGTAAAACTATCGAAAACTTTCGTGCTAGGCCCTCTGTTTACCATCTAAGTTAATATAAAAAATATGTCTCTGTATCATCGATGCCGACACTCAATATTGATTGTTTGTTTGCATTGAATAGGCTCCGAAATTACTGGACCGATTTGAAAAACTCTTTTACCCTTACAATCGTAAATTATCTTTGATGAACATAGGCAATAGAATAGTTTCAAAGAAGTTAGGGATCCGTATGAAAACTTCTATAATGTGAACCCATGCGAAGCCTGGGCGAGCCTCGCTAGTGGTGGTAAAATATATCCCGTAGTACCCGCATTAGGTAATTTTGCCTTGGTGCCTAGCAATTAAGCGTTTAACACAATAAAATGATCTAGAGCGTGTCAAGACATGCTTATATAGAAGGGTTCCGTATTTGATACGCTATAAACGTATTTCTTAAATAACTTAAAAAATTGTTGTCCAATTTCGTTCAAAATAATTTTCCTAATTAGTTTTTAGCATGTTCTATCAACATGGAAAATTTCAAGTCTCTACGTCTAATAGTTTAGAAATACTAGGAGGGGGACGTGGCCTAAACTCGTCATTAAGGGCCGGCAGCGCATCTGCTGACATTCTGGTCGTGCAGATGTCCATGGGCGTCGGTAGGCACTTCAGTGCCTGCTGCCTGCTCGTCTGCTCCCTTATAACATAAAAAAAAAGTCTAGAATGAAATCCTGAAAGTCTATGTCTATTTATAAGCTGCCTAGCAGATGCAAAGAACGATGTATCTTCAAATTTTTAGAGAGTTAGAGACAGAGAGAAAAAAGGATGGAGAAACAGAAAGAGAGAGAGAGAGAGAGAGAGAAGAAATACGTAGGAAATCGCATGTTTGTGAATTGTAGAGCATCGAAGTAGTTATAGGGAGGCTAATTCGAGTCGAGTTCTAACTTGACATCATGGTAGTTTTTTTAATATATAACAAGGGTCAAACGAACGGGCGGGTCACATGAGTAACTACTAATGCCCATAAGCGACAACAATACCTGAAGGCTCGAAAATGCGTTGCCGGTTTTTGAGGACTGACTAGGCTTTTTTCTTGAAGGCCTCTAAGCCTCTA
Organism: Charaxes varanes; assembly: GCA_024363005.1. Classification (NCBI taxonomy): domain Eukaryota; kingdom Metazoa; phylum Arthropoda; class Insecta; order Lepidoptera; family Nymphalidae; genus Charaxes; species Charaxes varanes. The sequence continues at coordinate 602 of JANCMC010003947.1, read as the reverse complement.
ATATCCGTTCGGAAACACCGAAGGTGGTAACTGATTCCACAAAGAAAGTTTACGTGGTAAGAAGTTTCTAGAATATCGCATGTTTGTGGACTTTAGGACCTCGAGGTTATGAGGGTGAAACTTCAAGTTCCGACGGGATGTCCTATGGTGAAATTCAGGCATTGCTCCAAACAATGAAACATCTTTTTAGATACATATTGTACGACATCTTATGTTGTTTGAATTTCTCTGCTTTTTATGGTTGCCCGCAAATTAACGGTTGACTCCGTTAATTAATTATTACCAACATCGTGATATTGAAGTTCATAATCCAAGAAAAATCTTTAACTGAAGTTGGGGGGGGGGGGTACATTTTCGCTAATTCATCGCTCCGTGCCTGCTTTAAGTGGCGGACGGGTCGGAAGTCGTTTTTTTTTCTCAAACTCTTGAGAGCTTTGCAAAATGTCTTCGAAAAACGACTTTTCGCTCTCGAGTACGTTTTGACATCCCTTTTGCACTTATTCCTACAATGCTGTACCACTTAAGGCCGCCCTCTTGCCCCTATTGACTTCAAAATAATGAACCTCAAATCTCAAATAATAAGGCGGAAGGACTGTGCTAGT
>JANCMC010003933.1:5889-16448 GCA_024363005.1 Charaxes varanes | reverse complement strand
TAAATGTTTTTATTTTTATATTAATATTTAAAAATGTATTTAGAATAAGTATATTGAATAAATGATAGACCTTTAAAAATTTAATAAATAATAGTTATTACTATTATTATTATTTTTAACATATGACATTCATAAGTACCATTTACTTCAGCACCATAACCTGTTCTCTTAAACTTAATGCCATATTATTGTCTTCTTAAATTTGTTTTTTTCTAAAAGTAAGTTACGCAAAGTCACAACTTGCGAAGGATTGCTGGCCGAAGCTGGTTGCGTCAGGCCAAAAAAAGGGTGAAATGGCGCGATTTAGGGGAGGCCTAACTCCAGCAGACTATGACAAGCAGATGATGATCATGATGATACTCATATTGTTTACAAGGTGATGATGATAGTTTTACAGTTTCCCAAGCGTGACAAAGGCCAATTCCATACCAGGTGACACACTGCGAGATGGGGGGCTCATACAGGTCCAGCTGCAGCAACTGCACTAGCTTGTTAAAATCCGCCGCATGAAACGCGACCACGTCCTTTGTGATTCTCCCTCTGTCCGACTCGTCTCCACAGTGAATCGCTTTCAATACACCTGTAAATAGAAAAATTACTTTCATTTACTTGTGTAGTTAATAAGAGTTTCTTTAAAATAGACGCTTCGAAGAGGCTTTTTAACTCTTAAAAATAATGATAATCGAAAAGAGGAAGAAACAGAATGCATATATCACCTATAAATAAAATCTGCCATATGGGCCAAAAGTTCTTCCTAGAGAATTAACAAATTCTGAAGGCCGATTGTAATTTTTCTCGTAGCTTCGTGTCATCTAGATGTTATGAGTGTTTGCGTGCTATTTTGTTTGGTGTTTTGTAGGTGGTGTGTTATGGGATGGTGCGCTGTGGGGTGATCTATTGCGGGGCGGGGTGTCCGAGGGCGGTGTGTTGTGGGGAGTAGTGTTGGAGGGAGTCATGTTATAGGGCATTTTTGTTGTGGGTCGGTGTATTGAGGTCGTATATCAGTTTTTGGGGCACGTCACATACCAACAGCGGCGGTGGTGATGCGGTCCAGGCCGTGGCCCACGTGGTCGGCGTGCGCTCGCGTGCGGTCCTCGAACAGGAACTCGCGCGCTTCGCTCCACCGCGGGAGTGGAAGTTAATATGCTCTATGAATGGAACAAGAAGAACTGCTCCCCGATTGCTATTGTTCGTTTTTTTAGGGTTCCGTAGTACTACAAGGAATCCTTATAATTTCGCTCTGTCCGTTCATCCGTCTGTCTGTCTGTCTGTCCGTAAGGTGCCACCCCCCGTAGCATTCCCAAACTATTACACATAGAGACTTGAATTTTTCCATTTTGATAGAACATGCTAAAAAGTCATTGGAAAAATTATTCTGAACGAAATTGGACAACAACTTTTGAAGTTACTTAACAAATACGCCCATAGCGTATCAGATACGGGACCCTTCTATAAGCGTGTCTTGACACGCTCTTGGCCATTTTTATTTGAAGTACATATATGTTTATATACACCGTATTAATATAGAAAGCGCTCATGAAAAGCGCTCGGTGGCGATGACACGAATTCAATGATTTTTTCACATCCTAAAAAAAGCCCATCGCGTCTATAGAAGTTTTCCCTACAATGAATTCCTACATTGAAGGTTTTAAATTTGCATCAATTACGTTTTAATGTAATCAGAGGCAATAAAAAAATACAAATTACAAAACTATTTATTTCTCAAATAAATTGATACATAAAATGTTATCAATGTGACACCTCTAATGTAGGTAAAAATCTGTAGCTCAGAGACTTCGCTATCACCCCCGGGAATATAAATCTAGTATAATTTAACGATAAATACTTAAATCACTATATATAAATAGGGTTCCAGAAACATAACCCGCTTAAATGAATAAGTGAAATGTGTATGTGCGAGTGAAATTGTGTGTGTCTATGAATGGGCGCGTGCGTGTGTTGGTGTGTATATGTATGTGTGAGTGTGTGTCAAGTACAGTCAAGACCAGTGTTTTTTTTATGTTACAAGGGGGCAAACGAGCAGGCAGCAGGCGCCCATGGACATCTGCACGACCAGAAGGCTAGCAGATGCGCTGCCGGCTCTTAATGACGAGTTTATTCCACCGAAACTAATAAAATGTTAGGAAAGTATTCTACAAATATGGTATGGTGTTATTGTTAGGCGATGGATCTTCCTCTTTATTTATCGGATAGCTCGTTAGATTCATTACAGGTGGGGTCGCGTACCCGTAATGAATCTAACGAGATTAGTCTGTTCAATATAAAGGTGGGGAAAATTTCTTTACATTTCTATAAAGGTTAACGGTGACTTTTTTGAGTTTCGTAGTACTACAAGGAAGCCTTATAATTTCGCTCTATCTGTCCGTCCGGCCGTCTGTCTGCCCGTAAGGTGCCCCCCCCCAGCATTTCCAAATAATCAAACGTAGAGACTTGAAATTTTGCACATTGATAGAACATGCTAAAAACTCACAAGGAAAATTATTTTGAAAGAAATCGAACAACAACTTTTGGAGATATTTAACAAATACGTATCAGGTACGAAACCCTTCTTCATAAGCGTGTCTGGACACGCTTTTCACTTTTTTTTACTTTATGTTTAATTCGTTACTTACGGAAAATAAACTAGAATCCAATATTATAATTTAGACTGAAATGAGTAAGCCTTCATTCGCACGAGAGATTTTAGAACGTGAGTTAAAAAATCGTTCAAATAGTACAAAATGGAATCTACATGTATTCCCTTTTATAACGCGACGAATTTTTATCCAACAATGTTCTATCTTCAACGCTACATATACATATACGATATATAATATTTTTGTTTGATAACGCTAAACCCTCATTCGCACGAGAACTTTTTTAACGCACGTTTAAAAAGCGATTAAATAGAACATATAAAATCAAGTTTCTGTTTACACAGCAGTGCTTTTATAATGCGATATTTTTTTTATTGAGCAATGTTCTACTTTCAGCGCTATATATATACATAGACGGTATATTTTCCTACAGACGACGCTGAAAAAGCACCAACGCCGATATTTAACGCAACATTTTTTAAATACACGTGCGAATGATGCAAAACGCCAAAGCCGATATTTAACACAACGTTTTTTTAACTCTCTTGTGAATGAGGGCTTATAATGTCGTACAGTCGTTTACACAATTCATATATGTTAAGTTAAAACAAATTTGCCAAATTTATATTACCGGTAAATTTGTATATATTGGTTAATAAACGATTGCTACTGTAATTTTTTTCACTTGCCTATTCTTTAATTTTTTTAGTTACGATATCAAAGATAGAGGGAGAAATTTCGTTTAGTGCTATGCCACTCTGTGTAGCTGTAACTTCATTGACTCTTCACCTATGAGTTAATAGGTGAGTCATTTTAACACTGGTTTTTCAAATATTAGGTATAATAATAGGCCCATAAAACATTGGATCCCGATTAATTTAACTAAGTTATATTAGTCGTGAGATTGTAGAGATTGCGTGGGTTCCAGGAATGACGTTAGGCGGAAGTCGGTAATGTAACTCGCCCCATAGCTAAATCCTCTGTAATTTAAGCGGACCCTGCTACTAGACCGTGATAACGCTAGGAAGAAGAAGAATAGAACCTCGATAGTTCAATAGTAGAAGGGCGTTGTAAACGGAACTAAGTTTCAAAGACAAAGACCAAATTCATTTAATCATATTTCACTACCACCTTCTGTCTACCTTAAGTAAGACGTGCGTGTGTCATATTGTTCTATGTATATTTATTATTATTATTATTATAATCATACCTCTTTTGATCGTCAATACTTTTTTTAAACTCAATAAAAATACCAGGTTGTAAAGAATACATTGTCATTAATAACTATTAATTCTCCAGAGGTCGTGGGTTTGATACCCGCCTCGAGTTCGAGTCTATTATAAATATGTATATATTTATACATTTCTACAAAAAAAAATATTTGTGTGTAACAGGCGTCTGTTACCTAAAACACAGGCATTAAGTTGTCTACCGTAAGAACAGACGTCCGTGTGTCATATAGTCCTGTATATATTTATTATTTATTTAACTATATATTCAGTAACAAATTTTATTGATTGTAATCAGTGTATACGGCACTTAACGTTTTCATTATTTGTTGACGATCAGCAAATAAAGTGAAGAAACTGCGTGTACTTTGTCATCATTAAATGCTAAAAATAACTATCTACTTTGTATTAATACGTGCGGCAGAGATAATCTATATATGGGGAAATGCGATAAATAAACGTCACGACGTATGGCCCATATTATTTTTTATACCGATGTGAAAGTTAATCACGAATAAAAATACTTTTGGTTGCTTTTTTTTTAAATAAATAAGGGGCAAACGAGCAGCTGGTACTCACCTAAGTGACTACCGACGCCCATGGACAACTGCAACACCGTAGGGTGGCAGATGCGTTGCCGGCCTTTGAGAAATGAGTATGCTCTTTTCTTGAAGGTCCCTAAGTCGTATCCGTTCGTAAATATCGAGGAAGGCTGTATTTATATATTATCACGCTAAAATTGAAAATATTCTTTTGAACAAATTTTACGCGGACAAAATGGCGGGCTAGTCTAAAATAAATGCAAAGTGTTGCTAAAGTAATTGGTCAATAATTAAAGTGATTCCAAAATGGTTATAACGTCATAAAGCCACGAAAACTTAAGTACAAAATGGTGTCACGTCGTGTATTGTTACCGCGTTTCTTTTGGTTTGTGAGATTTCCGGTGGTCTAAACCCCTCTTTAAAGGCCGGCAACGCATCTGCGCACCTCTTATTAAACCGCCTGCCCGTTTGCCCCTGTAACATAAAAAATTTGTGAAGGCAAAGCTTTTGGAGAGTGTTATATATATCGAGTGAGAGTCATTAAACTTGCTTTGCAATGATAACTTCTTTTTTAGGTTTTTACCTGAATAGCAATATAAAAAAGCAAAGTCAGAAAAGCTGAGGTCGCAATGGGCTGGGTGTGTGGCTCGAATGGACCCGCAAATGGGCCATTATCGCGGCTTCCTGGATGCCCACCAATGGCCGCCGACGACTCGCCAGACCGAGGGAGAGGTGGCGAGACTATTTGGATTCCTTTGCGGGGAGGTAATGGATGAGATTGGCCCAGGAAAGAGGGCATCCATCAGTTTAGGCTATTTTATTTTATTTACCAGCAGCATGTGGAGAATACGTTAAAAAAACTTAATTAATTATGAATTCCGTTCAATTAACAACGCTATTATAGGTACCATACAGCATTCAAATACAAACTAGTCTCTAAACAACAGAGAGCAAAATGGAGAGCAAATGGAAACAAACAATGAAAGTAGCTAATCATATGGATATTGCTAACTTTCTTTGAAGCTTGGAGAATTTGTCGTTGAAAATATCTAGGATAGATTTATTTAAAAAAAATCGTCAAACCAACAAATATAAACCTATTTGTTGGTTTGACGACTAAAGAGATCTCTCAAGTTAGGCGTACGGAAATAGGGAGAGGAAGAACTAAAACGTTAGTGATCAAAAGAGATAATGAAGGTACCGTCAGTTGGTCCATAATAAATGATTTAAAACTTACCATAGAACGGTTCGACGCGAGGCATCAGCTCCTTCCACTTCTGGTACCGCGCCACACAACTTAATGCCTGTGTTATAGGTAACAGCCGCCTGTTATACACAAATATATATTTTTTGTAAATATATAAATACACACATATGGATAATACACCCAGACTCGTGCGGGGATCGAAGCCACGGCCCCGGAGCGGAAGGCAGGGTCACTGCCCACTGCGCCAACGGGCCAGCCGATAATACTACCAGACTTTACTGGAGGAAGTAGAGTTGGAGGAAGTAGAGGACAACACTTGGCCCGTCTCCTCCTCGAGCATTGTAGACAATTTGATTTGGAATTATCCCACTGGATATACTGGGCAATATCCTTTATGTATATTCCAGAAAAGTGACACTGGCCGAATGTTTTCTGGAATAATAACAATAAAAATTACTTTAACTAAAAGTTTAATTGAAGTATTGTAAAGTAGCGACAAATCTGCATTTTTCAGTATTTTAAAATAATCCTGTGACTTTTCCTATTTTACTTTTTTTTAAACCTTCTCTAAAATAAAGGGAAATGAAACGTAACAAGCAGAATTTAAAACGGCCCAACGTTTTCGAGTTTTAGCGAGACTAACGAACATCGATTGGTTGAAAGATATGCGTGTGTGCGCGTGTGTTCGTGTGTGTATGTGTTTGTGTGTGTGCGCGCACGTGTGTGTCTGTGTGTGCATATAGATTTATTTCGGCGTTAAATATAAAAACTCTAATAGAATGTTTACGTATCTTCACTTTAGTTATTCACGGGCTATTTTACGCGAATACAATGTATCGTGACTTATTCGCGTGTCACGGCAATTTGTAAGGATATAAACGTATGTAAACGCACTACGAGTTATGTAAATGTATTCCAAGACTGTTTACATAGTACAAAATTTATAAATAGATCTTTGAATATCTTAAGACATGTTTCTACACAACGCTGGCGGACCCGGCAGACGTTGTCTTGCCCAAATTTAGGTTCGTCTTCTTCTTCTTCTTCCTACTGTTATCCTGGTTAAATAGCAGGGCCCGCTTAGATTGTAGAGGATGTGGCTGTGGGGCGAGTAAAGATGACCGATTGCCATCTGACGTCATTCTCGGAACCTACCTTCAACATGTGACTTTAAAAAATATATTTAAATAGAAGTGATATCTAGAACACTTTTGGTTGCTACAAATCTACACGGCTGGGCTTTCACGTAAATATCTTAGCACGCGTTGGCGACAAGTTGCAAATAAATAAACTCGAACGCCGCTGCGATGGGTGGGACACCGTTTACATTTAACGGAAACGACTTTCTGCTATAGTATGGCGGAAAGTCGTTTCGGATCCGACAGAATCACGATTTTAGAACACAAATTGTAGATCGTTCTACATTCATTTTTACAAAATTATGAAAATGTAAAATAATATTTTAAGCTGCTTAAGAGAAAAATGTTGACCACATTTTATTTTACAATTTATATACAAACATATTCGTTTTAAATTTACATTATAAAAGAATGTGTATTTTTAGCTGAATTAAAACAATATTATTTTGTGATATCGAAAATATCTATAGTACTACTAATGGTCACTTAGTTATATCTTTTAAAAGCAATCAACAATAGATAAAAAATACTTAACGTGCTAATTTTATGGAAAGAACAAGATTTTTATGTTCAAAAGTTGCTAAATAAAATTAATACGTTTTTAGTCGACTTTCAGAAAATATTGGTTTCTATCGAGATGACTTTTCGCGATAAGCGAAACTTGCTATTTTTAAGGGCAACTGTTTTTTTTATAATGGGTTATTTAACCCATAAATTAATTTTATAAAGATTAGCTTCCTTTGTAAGAAATCATTTACATATCAAATTTGAGAAAATATAAGTGCTTACATTTAATTATTATTCATGATCCATGCTTAGAGTTTCAAAACAGTTTTATTTAAATTACTAAGAAAAATTTTAAATATTTATTTATTAAAGTGTTGCGTATATATAAAGAACTTGCGAAAAGGTTAGATTTTTTTTACGTACTGTATTTCGTGTATTGGTCCACGACCACCCGGGTTTCTAGAGTTTCTTTTGAATCAAAATTTTACTAGGATTCTATTATAATGTACAAAACTTCTTAAATATAAACCCTGCAAAAAAAAACATAGGAAACGCTATTTATTTAAATTTATCTCCGTTTCAAAATCATGCATAATAATATTCCATTATGCTGATTGTAACAGTTGAAAAAAAGTACTTGATATTCAAAAGATTATAAAAGTTGTAGTGTCAAAAAAAACGACATAATCCTATTATGACTGTCTTGGCAAACGTGACTGGTGTCATATCATTTTAAAATAGACACTGATACTACGGAAATGTACTTGACTTTAAATTTAGAAAAAAAAAAACGCAAAAAGGCGTTCAAAATTGAATTGAAACGATCCGATATAAAAAAGTCACAGTATTCAGAATAAATACTCTTTACTCGGTTTTGATAAAATTGACAAATGTGTAATGAAGTGTCAATCAAGAGTCAAATGATTCCATAAAAAAAAGTGGAACAGAATCTTTTTAAGATCGTGAGATATACCTAGTATGTAGTCATATAATTGTAAAAAATAAAGCGGTTAAACCAAAAATTGTTTGATTTTTTTTTACTTTAATATGATTCGATATTCAAATGTCACATTTGTTTGATACATGTTCTTACATAATATTATTTGTTATTGCATCATATCAATTTTAAATATTATATTTTTGTACTGTCCTTTCGACTGTTAGCATTATTTTATTTCTATTACTGAAAAATGATTGGACGACATTAAAAAGAAACCGCGGGTGTTGTGGGACACCAAATAGGAACGAAGTTCCCTATTACATAAATATTAATTTCAAGTTCTAGTCTAGGTAAAAATAAAATAATTATTCGCGTATAAATTTTTTATCTTCAGGGTACGCTCAATTAAATTCAAAACTCTTTTACATGTCGATAATTATTAATTTGTTTGCTTTTTATTAATTGTTTTCACTGAATTCTTAAATGATATTTGCATAAACTATTAAAAAAATATATTTTTCTCGTCCGGGATCTGAACACGGGACCTCTCGCACCTTAAGCCATAAAAGCAATATAATGAAATAATCATATTCCTAGACCAACGAGCCGGCTGAAAGATGATCTTAAGTCGAAATATTAAGAAAATAATATATCAAAATAGTTATTATATTTAAAAGGTTACGACTACGCGGATGTTTCTTGCTGGTTAGAGTACCCATCCGCATCCTCTTATAAGGTACTTCATTCCATTAAAAAGCGTCTAGAGATTGAAAAAGGAACTTACATTTGTGTATGCCGTTAAAATAACACTGGCCGGATTAGTTTATGCAGACTACTTAGATGATTCGATATTCAAAAAATTAAAAAGCGTCTAGAGTTCGAAAAAGGAGCACACATCATCGCTGTATGCCGGTGTAGATAAATGTGACAGATGGCATTACTGTAGTACTCGAGCTGTCCTCGCATTCGATTCGCGAGTCGCGAATTCGCGATCGTCCCCGCGATACGACGCGAATGACAATAACCGGACAGGCCACCGATGTCGCCGCAGATATCAATGTGTGGCCACCCTTACTTTTTACTCGATTATAGATTGTATTGTGTTATGAATCGATATTTATTTCGACTGTCTTGTAAACGTGTTTTTATGCGCATTCTCTATATTATGGTTAATATCGTGTCGCCGGCTTTGCTTTGTCGATTAATGGTGTATTCTCAAAGGCTATTGGGGATTTAAAATGCGTTTTGCGGTCGTTAAGGATGTGTGTTCCGGACGTTTGCGGGGCTCGCTCTTTGCATAATATATACCTGAGATAGTTTGCTGTGTGCGCAAGTCGAAGATTCATGGCTGGACACTTACCTGAAAAGAGAATAAAGATTAGGCACTATGTACACAACAAGCAAAAGAAAGAAAATTTTGTGTTCTTTAAATATATGTACTTTATTATTACGGATACTTCAAGAAAACTATAATACCTCTTAAATATAAGCCATATTTGTAATGCCGGGGCCACACATAGGTCAAAGTGTTTCTACACTTTTGTCCTTGAAACCTACAGAGTTCTACAAATCTTTGCGCAGCTACACAAAGTCCCTGGCCACATTACATGATCATTCAAAGGAAGCTATGTCTGGCTCCGGCATAACCACATAGAGCGACAGATGTATAGATAGATTCAGAAAGATGCTGATGATTATCCACTATTCACTTAGTAATTTATAGTTTTTGATGGCTGCTTACCACCATACAAACCCTATGCTTGTTTAGCACATAGTAATATTAAAAAAAAAGGCGGTGACAAAACGCGTGAGGGCGCGGCGTGCGTGCCAACAAAGATACAGATCTGCTCCATAGCCTCGTCTATATGCCACTGATATGATATATATCTTACCCACCTAACAATAGAGGTCATATTCGATTAATTACATAAACGCGCGCAACTATTAAGCAAAACTGTGTCGCTCATGATTTAGGACGCGGTTGACAAATTTTGGACGACATTATTTTTTAGTGGCATGATTGTGTTTTTCCGTGTTCATCGTTTAGATAGATAGATAGATAGATATATCTATTTGCTAAATGTAAGTATGATATAGACAGTACATGTTTTAAATACAGTACAGTTATATTTCATCTATAAAGGTGTGCAAAAGTCTTACACAATCTCAAAAGCTATTGCAATCTTAATAATGTCAAAGAGTCACTTTACCAATAAAAGTTTTATTACCGATTGTGTCAGACTTATTTACTGCCACTCTTCTCGTGGATGTCATATAGGGCGCTTAAGGGACTTCGACTGGTTACACAACAACAGTTTTGTCCATTATTTTTGCATATTCGCGTTCATGTTCAGATGTAACTTTTTTTATGGTTACATGGTTAGAGTACTTATCAAAG
>JANCMC010003919.1:38859-146381 GCA_024363005.1 Charaxes varanes | reverse complement strand
GTATCTTACGAAAATTGTGCTGACGGAAGAATATGAAATTTGGCACAATTGTAGTTCATATAGAGGAAGGTCTGCGAATGCTATTATTTTTTAAATAATACGCAATATTAATATATTAAATTATTAAAATGAAACCACACACGCACCAATGCTAAATAATTTACACCATTTACACACACACAAACACATGTACTGGATAATGTCAAAGCGTATTCGTGACAACCGTATGTTTTATTATATATATAGTCTTTAGCCTTCCTCGATAAATTGGCATTCTAACACTGAAATAATTTGTCAAATCTGACCAGTAGTAGCTCCTGAGATTAGCGCGTTTAAGTAAACGAACAAACGCTTCAGCTTTATAGATTTTTTTTTTCATAATCGTTACATTTAAAAAGTATCTATACTTACAAAGACAAACTCAAAAATATCTTTATTTAGAAAGTCTTACTTTTTATTTTACTGTGAATAGCACAAATATATTTCCTTGCACGCAAAAAGTTTTGTGAACGAATTTCGACCAGCCGGCTATCACTAGTAATAATTAATAAATGACTTAGAATGTAAAAAAAATATGAGATCACACAATAAATTACAAATTATAGACAAAAGACTTTTTTATTCCAATTATAATGATCTATCTAAAATGTTTTGTACTGTAATACCCAAGTGCATATATTAAAGGGAATATTCTCAAATACACAAATAACGAATGCAACATAGGGTGCCTACAATTAAAAAATAAATTCTGATATAGTTTTCTAAAATTATCAATCATAATTATGATAGAATTTACATTATCACATCGGCCTTATCTTCTATCTAGCAATGCTGCATAAGCCGCCAATCGGTTTCAAACCAATATACAGGAAAGATGCAAATCATTTAAATATTGATTGCATGCAATACGCTGTTGCCGAGAAAGACAGGACCAACGGACAGACGGACAGACAGCTGCATAGTGGGCGGGACCCAGATCGCTCCAGTCACCGTAGGCTATCGACATCAGTGCCTGAGTCATCTAAGATTTATGCCTATGGGCATGACTGCGGTATTAATAATAATAATAATAATAATAAATTCTTTATTTCGGATTATCATCCATATTGTGTTAGTATGTACAGGTAGAGCCTGGGTTGTTTACCGCTTAGGGACGTCTGATATAACCCCTTTTGCACTATAATCAAATTATTATGAACTAGGAGCGTACATACAGTTGGCTTTTTAATGCTACTCGAATTACATCAAGAAAAAAATTCAATAGAAACTTAGTAAGGGAATAATCAATTAATTTACGAGGCTAATTCCAAAAAACGACGTATAGTCGTTTGATATCGACTCCCAGTATTCATCTATCTGGCTGAGGGAACAAGAGAGATTCTCTGTAAATGACGATTTAATTTGACTCCATTTATTCGACCCAATTCCGGAACTTCAGACAGACACAAGCTTGTTCCGACTATTTAAAGTAAAATGAATAGTTATTAGTTTATTATTACTAGATACAGAGCCAGTAAGAACGAATTATTTATGGCTACAAGGCAATTCAACATTGGCTACATCAGCACTGGTCCTCTATACACAGCTCCTTACAAAGTATATGTTAGCCTTAAGTTTTGACTGTAGTGTGTATTTGGAATTGTACAATTCTGGTAATAAATCATTTTATTATTATTATTTAATTTGTGTCCTTTAATCGTAATATCATGTTAGAAAAGAGTATATTTTTGTTACAATTTCAACGGGCTATATAATATAAATTTAATGGTGTAACAGACATACGATACATAAATATACATTGTTAGAGACTTAGCAACATAGATAAGGAACCCTAAAAATCATAATTTAATTTTATTAAAAAATATGCATTATAATATTAGTGAATAAAATAAATGTTAAAATTATATTTGTAACATCGAAAACAGCGTTGAATATAAACATAAATACTCGGGCATTAATTAGGTTGGGCCGCAGCGTAGGGTGCAGAAAGAAAACTAAAGTATTAAAAAAATGTTGTATATTAAAAAAAAGGTTACAAGAATGATTCGTCTCGAAGTTGGAGATTAGAATTCTTATATATAATATAAAATTCTAAGAAAAAAAACTATTAACTAACTATCCTATAGTGAGTCCTGCCCGATGTTAGGTACAAGAGCACTACCTAACCTAATGATTTCCGTTCGAGGGCGATGATGCCGACGACGCTATCGGTCGGCTAGCCAGGAAGGCATCGGACGCGTCAACTAAAATGGTCGTCGAACACACCGGTCGCAGCCAGAGCAACTTAACTTAGCGATCGACTCAAATGCCGACCACTGAATAGGCCACGACCTCCTCAAAATCCACGCCAGATCAAAGTAATTAAAACACTTTAAAAATGTTCTATTTAATTTGACAGTCTTTAATTGGTTGTTAAAGACAGTACATTTAAATGATGAAATTATTTTTGTAGCGACAAGACTTGGTCCATGTATTACTGGGTGTAGTTAGACCAACTCCGGACACGTTGCTGATTCGTGTGGAACTTAGCAGAGACGACAGCGACCCGTTCGTGCTTTGTGTTGCTCAGAAGAAGGTCGCCACTCGCCTCGCCAAGGAAATGCAGGACTTGGTGAGTAACACACTTTTTTAAATTAGCCCGTAATGTCCCACTAGTGGGCAAAAATGTCCCCTTAGACCATAACCTTCTAATCCTTTCTTACAAAAGCGTCGAGGTTCCATCGAACTCGCTTAAAGAACACAAAATTCCATTGACACTACTACTTCAAAAATACTATCTGTGCCATTTGCAAGCAATTCTCTCCACTGCACATACAATCTATTCGTTATTTCTGAATTGAACCAATTTAGTCGACCATCAAGAAAAGAGAATACCTATTTTTCAAAGGCTCACAAACCAACTGCGAGTTGTTTGGTAATGCAGAAGTTGTTATTCCTGTCAATTAATCAAATTCTTGGTTATAGGTATAAAATAATAATAAATAAATAAAAATATAGGACTATATGATACTCTGACATCTGTTCCTAGGGTAGGCAATAAAGGTTGCCTGTGTTATAGGTAACAGCCGCCCATTATACACAATTTTTTTAAATATTTAAATACATACATATAGATAGTATTATCTGAGTGTATACTCAGACTCGAGGTGGAAATTGAACCCACAAGCGGAGCGGAAGGTCCTCTGTGCCGACGGGCCAGTCATATATGCTTTTTATATAGGCTTTTACTAATGCTCTCACTGTATAATATGATTTTTTTTATGTATATATCTAGAGTATGTTCTGCGGGGAGAAGCGGGCTGGCGACAAGCACGGGCTGCCGAGCACTATGAACGTACTGTCGGAGTGCGCGGAGGCCACGGCCGGAGTGCTGGACGCCGGCCGTGGACTCCGCGATCTATCAGACCGCGTTTCCTGATGAGTTGTTTAATTAACTTTATAACGCCCGTACTCTTTATTTACTTTATCCGAATTGTATATTTTATATGTTATTTAAATTAAACAGCACATTTAACAAAATGTCAATTTTAACAAATAATTAAGAGTCCTTGGAATATTATACCCAGCTTTTTTCTGTCTTGTATTTTTCCATATTCCGCATTTTTAAGCTATACGCTAAAGTTGAAATTTTGTGGGAAGAGTGGATTTAGAAATTAAAGACTGTTTTATTTATTATTTGTTAATTTAGAAATAGGTATCATTAAATTGCATGAAAAATGAATCTTCTTTACGTTATACGGGACAAACGAGTAGGCGATTCATCATCTAAGTGACTACCAACGCCCATGGTCATCTTCGCCACCAGAAGACTCGCAGATTCGTTGCCAGCCTTTGAAGCGGAGTTTAGGTAACCGGGAACTCTTACAATCCGAAAAACACAGCATGGCCGCCACTTCATGCCGATCTTATTTGAGAAAGGGGTACTGATACTCGGACGCGGCAGCTGCCGACCAAAAGAACTGCAACCGTGGCGCTAATTAAATATAAATAATGTACTTTGCTTAAATTTTTAACGCATCTCATAGATTTCCGAAATTTAGCGTCTGATTATACATATATTTCACCATCAAATAGAATTTATTAAGACGTAGATTTCATGGTTTCATTAAAAGTCAAACTTAGCTGAATGCCGCTTTGAACACGTTTATGTTAATGAACAGTTTCTACTCAAAGAATCGAACCTCTTCTTCTGGGAGTGTTGAAAGAATAATCTAGGTCATATTATAAAAAGTTGCAGTTTTGTCTCCTATGGATGGATGGATTAGTTTAGGTGATAATAATAAAAAAAAGCCGACTAAGTTTTCCGCGGGCAAAAAGGTAAAGTTTTCGGTAAAGGCGCGTTGAATAATCGTAAATTTTATAGCTTTTCAATTATAAATTTTATCATAATTTTTTTAAATAGTGATTCAAAAATAATAGTTACAATACTTATATTATACACATGATGTTCATAATGCCGGAGCCAGACATAGCTTCATTTGAATGATCATTTCAATGATCATGTAGTGTGGCCGAGGACTTTGTGTAATTTCAAGAATAAGCCCACGAAAATTTAACCACCGGGGAGTCTAGAATCATGTACTAGACCCGTGGGATGCCTATTCGGTACGATGTCTTTGACACCCTGTTTACTTTTGTCAGAATCAAATATATGTATTTCCAAATAATTTTCTGCAAAAGATGAATGCTGATTGGTCGGGCAGTTAAGGTGTTAAAACATAACAGATTGATATTTGTTATAGTATTAGTACGGAGTAGAAATAACCTTTAAATAACAAGAAATAAACATTTTTTTTTTCTATCTCTTATGTTGAAGACTGTAGTTTAAAAATTTACAGTGCAAGCTTGTATAAAGTGGGCCAATAAAGGTTGAAAACTATTTTACTCGGCAAGAGAGAATCAAAGGAAATCTCAAGACGTAGCGGAAATTAAACACTCAGAGCGTTTCCTTTTGGCTGAAAAGAGCGGAACGATATAAATATAGCTTAATTATTGTTACAAGCTGATATTTATGAGATCTATATATATATCAATTTTTAAAACCCATTATGTCCTGCTACAGAACGAAGAATCTTAGAAGGCGTGTCCCTTCTAAGATTTATCTTTCCTAAGCCAGCTCTTTTAACAACTGATATGAATATGATCTAAACTGAAATGAAGCTATTTTTACAGGACATTCACTAATAGATAGTTTATGTGACAAAGAATAATAGAGGCTAATTTTAGGTAAATTATAATGATTCTACACAAAAAGAAAACGAAATAGAGTACTTGAACTCCTGTATTACCTTATACATATATTATATGTTTATATGTATTAGTATATAATATGTATGTGTATATACATAGGAAATGTAGGTTTATATTCCCTTATGTATATATTTACTTTTTATTTTATGTATTTGTTTGTCTTGGCGGTTATGTGCCTGTCTGACTGGAGGATTGTCTGTAAGAGATCGCTCTAAGCGGTAATACCGCTCTTGCACACTGTAGTCCCGGGAAATTTAGTTGTTTTAGTGGACTGCATAAGTGGTGAAAGGTCGCTGGTGTGGCGCGAACGAAATAGTCCAATTTGTAGCTAGCAAACTCAGCCACGAATATCGACGAAAGAATGCAAGGTATGGAAAATGCTCCACTAACCTGATTGCTGATATTACGCCATATCGGAATTGACGCGTGGAGGCCTAATGTCAGTATTAAATTATCACTATCAATAATAAAGACAAAGCTTCGAGAGATAAAATATCCTTTAGGAAATTTTCTCTTCTTTTTGAATATGAAAATATATTGATTTGAAATAGCTTAAATAGTTTTTGAGATATAAACAAAGAATGAAACCCATTTCTAAAATTGTTCATTAACCAAAAAAAATTATGATCTGGATAGGTAATCTCAAATATGCCTTATTTAAACGAATATTATCCTATTTAATTACAACGAAAATACATTATGTATTTGTTTTTGGTTAATTTGCTTTTACGAAAACTTTCTTTAAATCCTACAAAGAGCAAATCCTACCAAATGTTTCTAATTAAAATTTCATGTATACAAAGTATAAATGAAAGTTTAGATCTTTTAAAGTATGAAACAGATTTTTATGCGGTTTTCATCAATAAGTATGATTAAATAAATAAGGTTCATGAGGAAAGTTTATATCTTTAATACATGCATAAATATTTTAAACCCATGTGAAGTCGGAGCGGGTCGCTAGTAACATAATTAAAAAATTGTGTCTCTATGTTAAGTTCGACGCACGACAGGAGTTTACTAGTAATAATGCGTAAAGTTGTATTTAACTTCCAATAAATTTTCATCCCAATAACCGGGATTAGAATGAAAATTAAGGTTATGGGAATGAAATGTTAAGGAGTAATCTAAGAAACGAATGACGATGTAAAAAATGATTTGAAATCGTTTTCAAATTACATGCGGGCGTCCTTTGTCGTGATTACAGTAATTTGTATTCTGTAATTTGACGTGTCTCGTTATCTCTATACATGAATTTTATCTGTCGATGTTGTCTGTCTGTGTATAAATGTCGCATTGCATTAATAATATATTTAGCAATTAGCAAACTGTCCGTAGATTATTTACATATGTACTAGCGGACCGATCCAGTTAACCAATATCCTTTATGTCTTTTCTACAAAACGTGATACTGACCGTATAGCCCAGTCGGGTTAGACTTTGAACGGGGAAAAGGTGGTTTGAGGGAATGACGATGATGTGCGAGGCAAGAAATTCCTACCAAGTCGCGTAGTCGTTTATTTTGGACACGAGGTGGTAACGATGGAGATCAACCGTTAGAGTTACACGTATATTGTGTTATGAAGGAAATATTTATTTTAATTAGTTCTAGAAAAACGCCCGCCACGGCATATATCTTTCTTTCATGTTTAAGCCATTAGGGCTAAAATAGTGAATCATAATGGGAAAGTAAAAGGAAACGGGAACTGGGACAATATTATAGGATAATAGAATGTACTGAATAGTAAGTTACCCAAAGTTCGGACAGGACACTGTCTGCCGGAAAAAAAGGGATAATTACAAAATCATTCGGTTCCAATTAATGTTGCTACTTTTTGGGCTTTAAAAATATAGTCCCTTACTGTCGAAATATGCAGTATAAAACGAGAAGAGGAATTGTTTAAAAGACGTGTTTATCAAATTTACTTTTCAAAACTTGAGGTTTGAATTCAGTTTAACTTCCTCTCTCTGATAGCTACAACTAATTTGGCCGCGTCAGTGAAAATCCACTAAGAGTTTCCAAAGATCGGGGATCCTGGAATTGAAATTTGTAACAATTTTAACGCTTTACAGTTTGAATAAAATGTGAACTCATCTGTGAGTGAAGAATGTTTGGAAAAACTTTCGTTTCGTTTCGTAAAATCAACTCCACATTATTGTGTCCGTTTTTAGGGTTCCGTAGTACTATTAAGAACCCTTATAATTTCGCTCTGTCCAACCGTCCGTCCGTCTGTCTGCCCGTAAGGTGGTCCCCCCTAGCATTTCCAAAGTATTAGACGTAGAGACATGAAATTTTCCATGTTGATAGAACATGCTAAACACTCAATAGAAAAAATATTCTGAACGAAATCGGACAACAACTTTTGAAGTTATTTAACAAATACGTTTATAGCGTATCAGATACGAAAGCCTTCTATATATAGGTGTCGCCCACGTAAATTCACTATTCAGTGAATTCACGCGGGCGTAGTCGCGGGTTACAGCTAGTTATTTACTATCTAAATAAAAAATAAAGGAGTCTTCTATATTAAAAAGCTGTACAAAAAAGCTTCTTAAGTCAGTAACTACAAGTCACGGCTAAAACAATCTTTCAAGTTGGGCCTAAATTGGCCCATCAATCTTTAGAAATACATACATATATATAAACACTTTTCCTTGGGGAATGGGCTTCATTGCAAAAAGATAAACAAATAATAAAATATCATTATAATAACATTACAATATCATTTATCACTTTATTAAATGTAATTAAAATACATAATTTGTTATTGTAATGTAATTTCTATCGAATTATAAGCTGAATAAGTCGTAAACGACAAAACGTTTTTTGTGATTTCCCAAAAATCAGCTTTTTTGAGTTAGGACAGTTTACTATTAAGCATTCGAATTGAATCTTAAATCGAAGACAACAATAATAGATAAAATAAATGAGGCTTTTCATTAATATATTTGGCAAAAAATTTAGAGGAAGTAGCGAATAAAGTAAAAATTCATGGGATTTGTAGGATGGATCTCACGACAAATTCACACTTTTTTTCAGGAGACAATATCTGGGTCTTGATGTGCTTGATGATTGAATGATTCAAACATTATTCTTGGATTGGCAATGATGCAAAATTGTTTCAGAATCTCTTTTCTCGGGTCTATTGTTAAATATATGTCAATCGAACAGCGTATATCTTATAAATAAAAGGTTCCCACACTTTGTATTCTCGTAGACCACTTTCAAAATTTTGCTGATTCCGGTAGATTCCCTGCTGTTATATTATTACCATATTCCCAAAATTCGATAAAATATGCATATGAAATTCAGATCTAACTATCGAAATTTGCTTTGCGGCTGAATAGTTTTGAAAAAAGAATTGCGAGTCTCCAGTCACTTTGTACTGAATATGGAATATGCAAGTTTTTACGACAGTCGCTGGGCTTCTTAAAATATTATCTGCATACGTGAAGTCAAAACAAAATTTTAGTTCTTCCCTATCGAAAACAGATAGATTTACGTAGGCACGCGCTTATGAATTGTGAAACCCCATTTTATTTCACGCCAACGTAGACACTCGTCGAGTCTCCCGTGGGCCCCTGGGGGTTCCACCTAGACCACTATGGGAACTGTTGTTTTAAATTATATATACAGCCCAAATGAATGCTACTTATGTCTAAATTCCTCTATTATACTTAATTGTAATAAAGCCTAAAATTTGAAATATTAACACTTAGTAAAATAAAAATACACAACTAAGTTAGGAATAGACATGTAATAACAAACGGAAAATGTACTTTGGTAGTTTAAAAATTTGAAGAAAAAATGAAAGTAATAAAAAAAAAACTCAAATATCCATGACAGAAACAATATTTTTTTTTCATGATTTTTATAATTTTTGTTGGAACTCTTAATATTAGGGAAGGGGGGTTCTTTAGAACCCCTATAAAAACTTGGGCGGGTTAGATTCAGATAAGGTAAGTTGAGCTTATGTTTAAGTACCTAACGAATTCGGAATGTGAAATAAAAAATTGGGAGGGCCACACACACAGTTGTAAAAAAACTTCCTATCGTCGCTTATCAAATATTCGAGCTCGATTATTATTATTTTTATTGTGAAGGAAATACCGACATAATATAATGTGACGATTTTCTTAAGACAATGTAGGTAAAACCATCACGGACTCCATAAAACCACGCTAAAGGCGCTATGTACAACAAGACCTTTCCTAAACATAACCTTTTCCTTCGTTTCTGCACTTTATCTACGCAATCCAATAGATCCCCGCAACGCTTCAGTGTCTACAAATTAAGCATCGATCTCTCCCCTACTATATAAGCGTGTCTTGACGCGCTTATTAACCAGTTTTTTACTAGATCTATTGTATGTATAATACAATTAATTTTCGAGAACGTTTCTTGCTGATTCTTCACGTGCCTCGACTCTTCCGAATCAGTGGTAGGTTTTAAAATATTTGACGATTCAAAAGAGCTTATAAAAGTCTTCTTGAATAAAATATCATTTAAATTTGAATTTGAATTCTAGTCTGAATAGCTCAGCGGTGAATAGGTAGACTGTTACCTGTAAGAACCTGGTTTAGTTTATTTTAAATTCTTTCAATCAATTTTTCAGCTAGCCTGTTTTAAAACCACCGCAATTACAAAGATGGCCAAATTGAAAACCAGCTTTTGACGGAAGAAGATTACATTTAAAATCGCACAATAATCTTTTGGGATTAAATTTTCATCAACGCTTCAGCCGATAACGAAAACCAACAGATCAGAATACAATTAGTACCGCGTATTCCATTAGCATTGATTAACAACAAAAGTGTATTTACAGTGCTTCCATAAATAACAGTACATCAAACTATTATGTGTAATGTGTTAGAGCTTTTATCTTGTATACAGGGTGTAAAAGACATCGTACCGGATACGCATCCCATGGGTTCAGTACGTCTATCACCCGGTTGTAGCCAGAGCAACTTAACTTAGTGATCGACTCAAATGCCGACCACTGATTAGGCTACGACCTGCTCAGATTCCAAAATATACTATTAAAAAAATTAAACAACAGGTATTAGTAGGATATTAGAGATCGCCGGCTGGTCGAAATACAGTCACAAATCTAGAGACTTGCCTAACATGTGTTTAATTAATACTATATACAAAATTTTAATTATTTGTACAACGACATCGTTATATTTAAAAACAAATATAAATAAGGTCGTTACGACTTTGACACCATCTTATAGTAAAACGCATACATGTGTGTGTAAATCGTTTTGCATTGGTGTGCGTGTGGTTTTATTTTCATAATTCAATATATTAATGATGAACATATTAGTTTATTAAATTTTATCTTTTCGCTCTCCCTCCTATAACTTAATTATAATTTTGCCAAATTTTTTACTCCTCATACGCGTCATTTTTGTAAAATGGAGCCGAAAGTTTTTGCTTCACGTATTAAAGTATAGATTTGAAATCTGGATTATTAAAACTATTTATTTTTTTTGTCGACTCATCAAGATCCATTTAATAATGAAGAATATGTTTAAGACAAGCAAATTATAAACGAAGCAAAAACAAATTACACCCTACGAAGTAGCTTAATTACTGGGCCCCAGGGAATCCTTAGGGTCAACTCACACTAGTCGCATTGAGCAGTTAAAATGTGTATTTTATTTTTAAACATTTGTTAGATTAAGTACTAAACTATTTTAAATAGCTATATAGAGTCTAACAAAGAGCCTCAATAGCTCAACGGTAAAAAGGATGGACTGAAATCTGCAAGGTACCTCATTCAAACCGGTGCCCCTGGGGTATGTCGCCCTCCAAACACAAGCTTTATATTTAAGCTTATTAGAAGAGAAAAGGAATATATTAGACATACCTTAAAAATATTGCTAATACTAAGGTTAAGGTTAAGTTGTTCTTGCTGCGACCGGGTGATAAATGGGTGACCCATTCTAGCACTGGTTTATATTTGGTATCTGACCTCCTCCGTGTTTTGGATGAAGGAATCAGCTAAATAGATAATATGCGTATTAACACTTTAATTGATGTCGCTAGCTTGCACTTGTTCAAATAGTGGGACCCGATTAATGCCCCTTCAGGTTGTAGAGATTGTGGGGGTTTCGACGATGACGTCAGATGGCAATCGGTCATCTTAATTAAAATCACAGCCACATCCTCTGCAATCTAAGCGGCCCTGGTACTTGATCGGGATACTGCTAGGAAGAAGAAGATACTAGTAAATAATGTGAATGACGTTATTTTTCCGTTCCGATTCCGAATTCGGTCCGGTATAACCGCTTCCGTAACATCCTTCATAGTGTAAACATCATTCATAGTGTAAACGTACCCTTAACCTTCCGCATATTAAAAAATCATTAGCGACATGAACTACAGAAAATATTTAACGAGTAATTTCACAAACTGGTTATTATGCAATATAACAGCCCACATTGAATGGGCTTTAAGTATTTGAATAAATTGACATGAACCAGAGTCGATGATTTGTCCATCGATGATTCTCCATCAGCGGGTTTATCACGTAAATCGATCAACGTCGATCGTTTTGATCGATTGGACGGTGGCGTGTGGGTGTGGATACACCCTAAGATTTGATAAAAAGTGGTCTCGCCCACTGTCAAATCATCACTTTTACTGTGTGGGTTAAATACTTATGCGAAGACTTTATATTCTTCTTCTTAGCGTTATCCCGGTTCAATACCAGGGTCCGCTTAGATTGTAGAGGATGCGGCTGTGGGGCGAGTTAAGATAACCGATTGCTATCTGACGTCATCCTCGGAACCCCACGATTTCTACAACCTTACGACTAATATGACAAAGTGATATTAATCGGGTCTCACTGTTTTACGTGCCTTCCGAAGCACGGAGGAGGTCGGATTTCAAATATAAATTAGGGCTAGAATGGGTCACCCATCCATCACCCGGTCGCAACAAGAGCAACTTAACCTAGCGATCGACTCAAATGCCGAAAACTGATTAGACCACGACCTCCTCCAAGACATTATATCTCACCAGTTAAAGGGCTCACTGAAATGTGTAAGGTTCAAAATTCAACTTGACTGGTCTATTGTGTCTGCAACCAACTGCAACAAGTAGCATACCTATATATATTTTATGAATCAAAATCCTAACGGCATCTTCTGGATGCAATTAAGAGCCAAACCTATCGAGTAACAACCTCAAACACAATAAATATTATCAAATCACTCAACTGTTTAAGAGTTCAAACGCCCAAACCTACAAAATAATTATATATAGATGCGTGGACTCCACCAGTATCATTTTTAAGAACAATATTTTCCGTTCAATACGTACATGTATATCCTAACTTGTATTATTGTATTAGCTTGTGCCATCAATATGTATTTATTCCAAGCACGAAATCCCCATACCACTGCTCGTAGTATCTCTCTTGGGAAAACGTACCACGGTGACTATTCTGATACGGTAACCACGTTTCTCACTTGCGAACTCACATAATGTACCTTAGTTATTTTTAGTTTAATTATTTTATCTGTGTAATCAGTTGTCTGATAGAAATCGCTCTGAAGCGATAAGACCGCCGATTATACAGCAACATCGTACATATATATTAGTATTGTTTATCCTTCTGTTTGTACGTTGTGTTGTAGTATAATAAAGTGTATTCGTTCATAATGTATTTCAAGAGAGAATGCTCTTGCTATTTCAAAAAGACCATTTCTAGGAAGAGGGTATTAGTATAGTTATCTAGTGTCTTAGTTACATAGTTATCTGCTCTGGTTGTGGTCAATCTTGCCAATCTAATATTGCTTTGCACTATCAACGGAGGTGGACACTGCGTACATAAACAAGTGTCTGTAAAAGATGTAAGGGCTGATGTATGTATGTATATCAAAAATCATTTGAGGCAAAAATATTAAACCTTTAATAAAATAGCTATCTAATTTATAATTTGAATTAATTCTTGTAGACTGATTTTAATTTATATATATGCAAAGGAATCTGTTTAGTACCCTCCCCTAACTGTAGGAACTCGCATCAAACTATTTACTGTCACTCATCTGATATTATCATCCCTATTGGTGGAGCAAGATTTCTCCCACTCACTATCTAAATTCACAACCATTAAGGCATTCTTTTTCTAAATTAAAGTAATTATTTCGATATGTGAACTACAAAACGAGTTGCAGTCTACAGAATAGCATGGCCCCGTATCTCAAATGAGAACATCTCTGTAAGACGATAGCATCTGGTTGATGTCTATTAACCCCCCTGCAGCATCCCCCCCCCCTGCGTAACAGCACAGTTACCAAGGCTATTTTCAACACTCGTAATTATTTCAACAGGCAAATCGAGGGCAAAAGATATTTATAATAATATCGAACTAAAATGAAAATGAATATTTACATATAGTATGAAATTAACTAGATTATGCTTTCCCAATAGTGTTTTGTGTTATATAGTTAAAAAATTAAAATTCTACAACTGTAACAAAATCATTGAAATTCAGGCAGACATAGTCGCGGATAGCAACTAGTATTCAACACATATATACAAGTAATAAATTAACCAATGAAATATTATTCAATAACGATTCGAACGCAGAATTTGCTTTATGGTGCATGCGTGCAGGTGTTGAGGTTATGAGGTATCAAACTGACCGATATATCAAACCCAGTTATGAATAAATTGGTTAAATTGTTGGACACGATCGTGGAACGAATTGTGCAAGCCACTAAAATTAACTATTTGAGGAATTGGTCAGTTTGTTTTAACTAGGGCATCGCTCGCGAGAAATTTTGCTTCGTTTAACAAAGTACAAAGTATAGGCTACCTAAAGAAATAGGTCGGTATATTGATATAAAAAAAACTGAATTAAATGGTCTTGATTGTGATTAAGAATCCACTCTCCTCTAAACTTAACTTCGTCCAGATCTTTCAGTAAAGGTATCTAGATATTCATCATACCAACTTGGAAAAGGCAGCTATTTAAATATCACAAGCAGAAAATTTCCGTTTAATAGTGATTCTTTACTTTATACATATAGGGATAAAATTATCAAGAATATTCTCGCATTAATAAAATTGCCCCAAAGCCCTTGGATAATGGTCAATTTAAGGCAGTATAATTTAAAATAAACACGATGGTTTTATAACAGTAATCAAATAAATTGACGTCAAGCGAGGTACAGTTTGCCAAAATTTCAAAATGATCGGCTTTCAACCTCGGACCGATTTATGTTGAGTGCGAGTCACGACCCGACTGTATCCATATTTTGAGATAAGATGTACCAAAAACATACTAAAACCAATAAAGATAAGGTAAAAAGACCACAAACAATTATTAAAAAGACTGCATAGCACTTATAGTAAATAAAGTAAATAAATATTACTTAAATTTCTTAAACACATTGAATAAAATCAAATCCACTAGATCGAAAAAGAAGACAAAATTAGACAATAACTCTAATTGATTGTTAAAATTTCATCATACATTTTTATATTTAAGTACACCTAACTTATTTGGAAATGTGGGGCTACGGAGAGAATTAACGAAACCGTTGGATACTATATTTAAATTAATTGATAACACTAAATTTAATTGTTCAAAATAAATTTAAATTATTATATAAAAACAATTATAGTCTTGTATTATATTCCTTAGGAATAATACCTTTGTTTTGAGTTGAATACAATGCAGTAGACGCTTACAGATTGATCGATACCTTTACCCTACACTTGTTAATATGTTATCAACATCCTGATAGCACTTATCCTGGTATCCTCGCTATAAATTTATCAAACTGGGTCAGAATTTACACTCAATTTAATCTACGTGTCACGTTTTATGTTTCGCTGTAACTTGTTAACAGTATGCTATTGTGAATAGGTCCACACACGTGTAACCTTTTGTCGGTTATAAGTGAACACGCCCAGTTTTAGGACTCAGGTTTTCTAGGTATATAAATTGTAATGCAGGAGGAAATACCTGTATTTATTAGCGTCGATAGGTTACAGTGTCTCTTTACTATAAGGCATAGTCTATGTTTGTTTGCCACAAATAAAAGGTATGGTTATGAAGGCCTCCATACTGGTTTAACTTAGTCGCTTATGATGCAAAGTTTATCAACGACAAAACTGTCACCCGTCATATCTCAAACGATGGCCTTACATACACCGATCAGTTAACCCTTCATGCGAAGGAGACTGGCCTATAAGGCCTAACAATTTTTTTTAAATGATGTAATTCTTATCTACAAATATTTTTTTTTAAAGTTTGTGGTAGTTTAAAGATTTTCTGCATTTTTAGAGCCTTGCACTATCAGCCACGTCATTGGGAAAGAAATTTAAGTCTTTTAACATATTATCCACGAATAAAAAGCATTGTCAATCAAAAGTCTTTAATTTTATTAAATATATTATTAAAACATTATTGGTTGGCAATTACAACATTAGTTCTACCACTTTATAGTCATATACATGTAAGAATAATAATGTTTCTCTAAACTTTCGCACAAAATCCATTGAAACCCTGGATCGAGTATGGCACACCCAAAATTTCTGTAGCTTGCTTACAAGGGAGCGGCGGCTACAGGGTTAGGAGGCTGTGCGAGCGCAATCCATCACGTCATCGGAGGCTGCGTCCGCGAGATTACATCTAAATCTTCCATTCATGAGCGGCCGCAGTTTAGTTTCGCAACTGGGTGTCAGGTGCCATGATTAATACTTAATGTGGATTGCGTAGTGCTGGTCTACTACTGGACATTCTATATGTTTTAAATATCGACCTTCAAGAGTAAATAGAATCTAATATAATGCAAAGGAATTATCTAATCGTTCAAAGCAACCCATCTCTTATAATAAACGTAAGTTTATTTATATAGCACTTATCTAGAGAATAACATCGTCGATCCAGCCGTGGTCAGGTGGTCTGGTGGTCTGGCTATTTATGCGCACGCAACACAGATATTAACTAATGGCGGACTAACCCTGTTACGATTTGTAAATATCTTTCACTACTATTACTAGTATCTAAAGTAGGAAAACACAGTTGTCGTTTGTTCGTAACTTAAAGAAAAAAGTGTCAGAAGATAAACTATGATGACCACTGGGTCATTTAATTATTATTGTTGCGGACAGATGATACAAGACGAGTGGCATAGCGACGTCTTTGATCGCGGACGTCGACGGCACAACTAAATGTTTCGTTTCGTTTCGTTTCATATAAAAGCAGCTTATTCAGAAAACAATTAAAAAGCCATATAAATCGGCTCGCGGTTTTTGAACTACTTTACTTAATCGTCAACTTTTTAAGGCTTATAAAGCGAATCGCCTCTTTTCATGTTACGCTTAATTTTTTATGTCTTGGTTACTTCCACTGGGTCCGTTATAAGACGTCGCTGATAAAAAAATACATTAAAAAGTAACAACAATAATTTACCAAAATATAAAAAATAATCCAGTTCGTTAAGCGTCGGTCGAGGAATGCACGGCAGCCGTGTTTTTGAACAGGATGTTTTTTTGCGGTAAATATTTTGGTCAATCCCTTCACAAAAATGCGTTCAGTAAAAAAAAAATACCGTTCGCTTCGCACTCGTTACCGAATATAGTTCAATTTCACATTTAGGTTTGATAACGGCATTACAGGATTCGCAATCTCAGAGGACAACTGAACTTAAAAACGTTATCTAATGCATCTGGATACCGAACTAGTTTTGTCCCGCGGCTTCGTCCGAGTAAAATCAAACTAGCTCTTAGGCTTCCTTAATCTGGTCCTATCCAAAAATCCAACATTCGAGTAGGACATCGTATGTCCATATACATCGTATGTGTATAAAAGCGAAAGGCCACCTAACACGAAATCTCGAAAACTACGGGACGTACTTAGATGAAATTTGACAATAAGATAATTTATAAATAGTAGACATCAGCTATGAACGGATTTGGCTACAGGACCGGATTAAGGGGGTCAGAAAAAATTCTTGATTTCGTGTTAGATGATCTTTCCCTTTCATATACATTAATAATGCCAGCGTCCATATAGAAAAGTGGCCAGGAACTAGTACTCACGTACCTGCATTGATGCAGATCAGTTGGAAGTAACACGGTTATTTGGAAGTATGTCTTCACTTCGAATACGTCAGGTCGAAACTTTACTGACGTCACTCAACGTCGGGTACGTCAGCAAAAGCTGTAATTACGATGTCCTATGGCTCCTCCGAAACATCAGCTGTCAGCCACCCAGCCCAGCTTCAATTTGCATTCGGCCATGTTATAATAATTATACGTTCCGTCCCATCAACGTCCTAAATTTTGCTTGTACAATTCAATTTTTGGCGATCTATCTATTAAGTTATTGAGGAAATCAACGGATTTTGCCTGAAGATGAATTTCTTGTCCTATATATATATTTATTTCTCATTAGAAAAATCGAAACACTTCCGTTTTTTGTTACATATATTTCTTTATATACACATTTTTCTGATAATTCTTACAAAACATAAACTTGCAAGGTGTTTCGATTTTTCTAATGAGAAGTATATGTATAAACAATTTTGAGTCATTTTGTATACCTGTAGATATAAACTTTAGTGACATCTCTCTCGTATGGCTTGTACAGATGTGAAGGTCTGCTTTCAAGTCAGTACTAGGATCGAATTCTTGCTAATGATGGGAGTCTTAAGCCAAGACGGATCGTGGCCAATCAATTAAAATTTGTTCTTTATAGTCTTAAAGCTAGCTGGTAGCTTTTTAAAATTATTCTCAGTATGCGAATATGCGAACCTTTTATAAGGAAATAGAAATAGTTTATTTTCCGTCAATAAATCATTATAAAATTCATTGTAAACTTTAAAGTTCTGAATTCCGTGCGGACAACATTACAACTATAATTGTTGATAGTTGTAATGTTGCACATATTTAAAAAGAAAAAGGGACTATCTTGTAAATTTTAATTTTAAGACCAAAAAAACTGTCGAAGGTTGCAGATCTAATATCTTCCAGGCATTTTGTTCCATAGACAAACCTACGAATTCATAGTTCTACTAGATCTGTTTCTGCTAGATTTGGCGATAACGAATAATCGTACAAAAACCGACACAAAATAAATTATGTATAACGAAAATTAAAAAACAAAATATATAGAACTCTTTGAGACCATTTGAAAAAGTATTGTCAAATTTAAATTATGAGCGATTTTATTACTTAACGTGATAAGTATTTTTTAATTCACGAAACGAAAAAACGTCATATTCAAGAGATAATAAGTTTTTGTCTGTCTTTCTGTTCGTCCAGGGTAACTTTCAGAACGGCTATTTGTTCGTGACTTTCATTAGAAGCGAACTATATAAACTAAGATGGTTTTTAAATTCTCTTAAGATAGAAAAAAATTAGATTTACATTAAAAGAGTAAAATTAGAAAAAATATTGCATCGCCAAGACGAAATGGCAGTTTTTTGGTATGCGGTTAGATGTAGTATCAAATTATTACAATTCATTTAAAGAAAATCAAATTTGAAATTATATATAACTATGAAGATGATTGGGCTTTTTTAGATGTGAACTTAGGGGTCTTAGAAGGGGTTTTAGTATGAGAGATCCTATAATGTCAAGTCAGGATTAAATATTATAATTAATACACAAACTTAATTTCAGTTGATTAACTCACTTATAAGGTTTTATTTGTCCTCTATATCTTTTAATTTTTTTATTTATATTACAAAGTTTCTGTCCGCTTAACTTATTAAAAAATATATAGAAAGTAATATATAGATTGTCAATGAACGATCTCAAATCTGTTTATTTCTTTTACGATGCGGTGGCATATGCTTCTGTAATGAGTGCAATTATTAGTTGTAAATGGTTTAGATAATAACAGCTAAAAATAATAAATACTGGCCTTTTACGCGACTACTATTGTTAAGTAACATATACGCGTAATACTTACAGTGAGTTTTTTACGTTTTTCTGATTGAAGACAAAGAATGGCAGCAAGAGAGCGGCAATAACAGAGGTCCATATGTAAAATACAAGAAATTTTGACTGAAACTTTACGTAGTTTGGTGTTTCTGAAAATAATTGTTTTAAAATATACGTTGCGACTGTTATCACGAAAACGTAAACAATTACGTCCCACATATTTGCGAACCACCCGCTTCTGTTCTTCAAACAATTACGGTCCAAATTAATTCCAATTGCTATATGACTCAACTGACTCCGTTGTTATATTATAGCACAATCAGTTCTTATACACTCTATTAATTACTCATTTAAGTCAACTACAGGGTATTTTTAATTGTATTGACGAATTTTCTAAAGATTTTTACATTATCTCATTTTACCGGCCACAATTATTATACACTTTGTTTAAATAATATAT
Organism: Charaxes varanes; assembly: GCA_024363005.1. Lineage (NCBI taxonomy): Eukaryota > Metazoa > Arthropoda > Insecta > Lepidoptera > Nymphalidae > Charaxes > Charaxes varanes. The sequence continues at coordinate 126,756 of JANCMC010003919.1, read as the reverse complement.
GCATACATAAAAAATGGTTCTAAATGTTTTAACACCGTTCATATATTTATCACTACTTTAAAATAACTAATAATTCATAAAATAGTTTATATGCAACTGTAATGTACAATTCACGCACCGTACAATTTGTTTATAAATTTAACACAGCTAAAAGAGTCAAGAGCGACTTGATCTGTGTTGCCAGCACCAACATGATTTTTCCCTGGACAGAATATTAAAAGGTCGGATATCAAATATAAACCAGTGCTATATAACCAATAAAACGACGAAATTCAGAAGTGAGTTTATTATAATACTTGCAGTCTTACAATTCAAAATTATAACAAACGCTATATATTGGTAGTTAGACGAAACGTTGCCGCGAGCTAACGTACAAGTAACGCCATCTGTTATCGGTCGCACACTTATAACAAAAGGGTTCCGTATCCGATATGCGATAAAGGTATTTGTTAAAAAGCTTGTATTGTAGACAGTAAAGTTGTTACAGAAACAGAAGGAGAAAATCTATAATACGAAAGAAAGCATGTTTCATATGACTATAATATATTTGCCACCGTTTTTAAAGTTAATGTAGCATACTCGTACTTTGAAGAGCAGAGAGGTTTGCATCTGAGGTTCATATTTCAGAACATTTTTTTAATGGATTTATTTTTTTAATTTTTCTAAATCTTGCTCTTGATGCGGACCACGGAAGACGCCTTTCACAAGGCTGAATTTTGGAATTATTTAATGGGATATCATAGGAATCCAGCAATACACGTGAATATTTGAAACCCGAAAATGATAAAATTTCATTCAAGTTTTACCATAAAACCTCACGTCAAGTATTTAAAAACTTAGAAATCTTCTTAAAAATCAGTAGAATTTACTTAACATTTCTGATTCGAGGTAAAGTTTGTCAGAGACTATTATGAATCCGTTATGTTGAATATTCTACTATTCTTTTATCTCCTTACTAAAAGTAAAAGTAACTCTGTTACGTTTTTATGCTAAAACCGCCGAACCAATCTTAATGAATTTCGGTATAGAGATAGATTAGACCTTCGAGAAGGACATAGGCTACTTTTTGTCGCGAAAATGAAATTTGAAGAAAGTGATATAGGACTTGGAAGTTTGTATGAAGGTTGAAGAAAACAACGCGGCCGAAATCGGGGTTTCAAGCTATTAACCCGTGTTATATTTTCAGTAAATCCCAGGAAGTCCGTTAAAGGAGAATGTCAACCGTACGTCATTTACCGATATGAAGATCTCTTCTGCACCTGCAGCTACGATGGCAAATGGATGTCGCTCAACTGCAGGGAGACCTTCCAGTATCTCAGATCCGACAGGGTTTGTCTACGATCCTGTCGGATGGAAAATCTTTCTCGGATCATATCTTTTTATTTTCATCCAGGATTTCTTGGACAGAGATAAGTTTGTTTACATGTAAAAGGTGCAGGAAGATACCCAATTTGTTAATTCTAAATGAAACCGAACGAGGGGTCGACGGGAACATCTTATAAACTGTCCGACTGTTTGTCACCGGTTTTAAAACACGACCACAGAGTTAGGAATCGAAATGTGGCGATGGTTTATATTTAGAAAGAAAAGATTTATCTATGGGCGCCAACCATAAAATATGTCACACGAATTTGACGATATTTTAGCCCCTATCCTTGTCACAGGTTGTCACATTTTCTGAACCTGAAATTTTATGCATGTATTAAAAATATAATCAAAACAAAAAAAAAAAAAAAAAAATTTTTTTGAATGATTTTTATTTTGATCATATGACGTGACAAAGGTTTTGACTCTCTTGTTAGTGTCACACAATGTCACATTTTAACACATAGTTGGATATTTTTTTTATTTGATCACGTTATAATTCAAAGAATATACATGTTATGCCGGAGCCAGACATAGCTTCATTTGAATGATTATGTACTGTGGCCGGGGACTTTGCGTAGCTGCACAAAGCTTTGTAGTGTTCAAGGACAAAAATGTACAAACACTTTGAGCTATTTCTGTCTCCGACATTAGATGAAATATCAGGCCACATATTAAAAAACATTTGATTTTGAAATTAGATTTCAGTAATGCGCATGCGTAATGGTTTTTAGGTCTTTCGGCTTTTGCCCTAGTAGGTACTAGGATTGATATAAAAATTATCTGTGTGATAGATCACATATAAATAACTAGTGGACCTGGCAGACGTTGTACTGCCCATACGTTGAGTTACTTACTATTTACTACATTCTATTATCCTATAATTTTATTCCCGTTCCTATTTTCAAATTGTCAAAAGCGCTAAGATTACATTATAAATAATTTAATAGTGAATATGTATTCTTAAATTTTCTGATTTTCCGCGCAATTTTCTTATTTTTTTTTCTTTCATAAGAAACTTCTCCTGACAATAACAAACACAACAAAAAAATGAATTTGCGAAATCGATCTAGACGTTCACGCGTGATGGCGTAACCAAGGCAAATAGGAATCTATTTTCCTGCCCCGCCCCGACCTCTTCGCCTCACCCGAGTACCGGTTCCTCAACAAGTCCATCCTCAGCACCAGCACGCTGTCAGCGCCCAGCGTAATGGCTGGAGGGTTCGGACCCGTCGTCGAAGAAGGATTCGGAATTGCGTAAGAATTTATTTAAGACTAACTATAATAGGCGACTTAAGTTTTTCATTTTGCTAAAAGCAAATTATACCTTGTAAAATCAGCCATTAAAAAAAATTGATTGTCCAAAAGATCGGTTTATGGAGGATAATTTTACGTGAAAACGCCGAAAGCTTACGCAGATCGTGCCTCCCTATCGCTTGTTCCGCGCTCTCGTGGCACGCTCGGCTCATGTGGAACGTGACAATGAGTCATTCTTTTTCGTGCGTGTAGCCGGCGTTCGATATATAATACGTTTTCACGTCAAAAACAATTAATAAATCCGCCCAATCTTCCACTTGCAGGTACTCTGCTTTCCCGGATAAGTTGGGAGCGGCTGTCACAAGCTACAAAAATCACAACAACAGTACCCAATTTGTTGAGGCTTTACACAAGTCATTTGTTGATATTACCGATATATTATCCGGTTAAAATATTATAAATCAAACATATCATAAAATTGAGACTGATATTGTTTATCACGATTACAAATATACATCACCTGATTTAGCAACATGTTACGTTAATTAGTTAATTCTAAAATAAGAACATGTGAAAATATATAATATACAACTATATGGCGAATACATAATATTGGACATATAGTAAAAAGTGGGCTTATAAATGAAATGGCTGTAAGTTATATAATATATATCATCAAAGATCATATTATAATCAAAAATTTATATTTTTATAGTAAACTATTATGACAGCGATATTATGTTATATCATAGATATGTTACGATCGTAAAACATGCTACAGGGCAACCTTGATTTAACAAATCGGAGGGGAACAAGAAAATATTCGTTATATCAATAATTCGTTGAACTGAGGTTTGTTATGTTGAGGTTAGGTTGGTGTAAAATTCCTTATAAAGAGGTAAAAGAATAGTTTTACTAACAAAAGCGTGTCGAAACATGTCGCGACATGAATCACATACTATAAGATTAAGAGTTATATATTGGTGGGAACTTTCATAGCTCAAAGTGTTTGTACATTTTTGTCCTTGAAGACTACAAAGTACTACAAAACTTTGCGCAGCTACACAATGTCATGATCGTTGAAATGGTGATTCAAATGAAGCTAAGTCTGACTCCGGCATTATACAAACTATTAATACAAACAGTGTAAGTTGTTGTTGTTGTTGATATATTAACTGGGATAAAGGCTTTATACACTTTAGAAATTTTAAGCTTCGTAATATTTTGGTTTATTTGATTTAATCACACAAGTGATGTTTAACGTGTCAAAAATTATGTGCTGGGTTAAAAGTATCTATATATCTATTCGTGAAGCAAAAGCTTTCGGTACCATTTAACGAACATTGCGCGGTCAGAGGGGAGATATGAAATTTGGCACAATTATAGTTTATATAGAGAAGGGTGTGCCAATACTGATTTTTTAAAATTAGCCTATAATGTCCTACAGCTGGGCAAAGGCCTCCTCACTCTTAGACCACTCTCCTCTATACAGAGCTAAATCAATCCACTCCTTTTCCACAAAGGCGTCCAAATCGTCGCGCCACTCTTCTTCAGCCTGCCTGGTCTACGGTGGCCATTGGCCAATACTGATATTTGTATATAAGTCCTGCTATAATATAATAGGTACGCAAATTTAAAGATTGGTGGCCAAATTTCGACCATTCGGCGAACTCTAGTCTAAAGAAAAGCTAAGGCGCTCGGTTAGAGTCGGGGATTAAATAGTATTAAAGTGACGTAAGGTTTCTTGGTGCTATAGATAGAAGACGAGATTAGGGGTAGCCAATGATAGGTAATAGCGTCTATTTCCTGTTTACCCCGGGCCGCTAAATAATGGATATATATCAATTCGCTTATCTTTTCAAGGCTTACTATAAAAAAAATAGCCAAAAGAGTTCCGTATCTGATACGCTATAAACGTATTTGTTAAATAACTTCAAAAGTCGTTGTCCGATTTCGTTTAGAATAATTTTCCTAATGAGTTTTTTAGCATGTTCTATCGACATGGAAAATTTCAAGTCTCTACGTCTAATAGTTTGGAAATGCTAGGGAGGTACCACTTTACGGGCAGACAGACGGACGGACAGAGCGAAATTATAAGGGTTCCTTGTAGTACTACGGAACCTTAAAAAAAGAAACGTTTTATTTTCAATTCTCTCTGTGACGCCATTGTACTCTGTGGGCGAGCCGCCATAATCTCCTCGAACCCTCGAGACGTTCTCGTTTTCTTAAAAAGGTAAACTCGCTCCAATCTACGAGGCGTTGGATTATCTCGACAAATTCGCATTATATTCTCTCAATTGTCCATGCGGCCGTAAAAGAAAAAGGTCAGTTTTTATGACAGGGGAAATGTGCCACGGTTAGTTAAACAACGAGAATGGACATTCGTTATAAAAATAATGATACAATTCGATGGCACTTCGCGTAACTAAATTTGAAGATTATTTGCTATAGGAGAGTAGAATAGACAAGCTCAAATTGAGGTACCGATAAATTGCGTTTTATTTTTATTCTTTTTTTAACAGTTCTGTGGGTATTTTTTCTTTATATCCAGGCTCCTACTTAAACGATTAAAATTTGCGTTCACTCCACTGGATCTGCTTTCAGAGCATTAATGAAAATTTGTTTAATATTCACATTTAACAGATAAACAAAATATATACAAAATGTTTTCATATAATTAATTTGCATGACTCATTATTAGTCCAAAGCTTTGTTAAAAAACGAAACTATATTATCAGATTACCTTTGTGCATAATAATGTATTGAAATGTAAAAATGTTATAAAGCGCAACACGGCACAATGTGATTACATAAAAGTGTATTTTTCAGCCTGTAATAATGCTCTAGCCCCGTTTTTGTCGGGGGCTTTGAGCGGCAGCCATTTGTCAGGGCAGACGCTTTTGTGTCCATTGTCTAGATTGTATCTTAACGATGTGAAGCCTAATTAGTTTTTGATGGTATTTTCTTGTGAAATATTGTGAATAATATTATTTTTTGCGTTCATTTTTCAACTTTGTTACAATATTTCAATAACTCAACGGCGTAACTTGTTAGTTCAAAGCCTTTTCTCGGAAAAATCGCGAAACCATGTAAACAAAATACCTTTGTAGTTTTACATAATTAAAATGTAAAAAATTAATAAAACGCAACGAGGTACAATGTGATAACATAAAAGTATATTTTTCAGCTTGTAATAATAATATTCTAGCCTCGTTTTTGTCAGAGGCTTTGAGCGTCAGACATTTGTTAGGGCAGACGGAATCAGTTGCCAGCTTCGGTATTTGCGAACGGATACTACTGAGGGGCTTTCAAGAAAAGAGGATAGTCATTTCTCAAATGCCTCAAAACACATCTGCGGGTCCTCTGGTGTTGCAGTTGTCCATAGGCGTCCCTAGTAACTTATGCGAATGCCGCCTGCTCCCTAAAAAAAACAGTAATGCGAAAATAACGAAATGTATGTTTAAAAATCTTAATGTATAAAAATTTTGTTATATTTAAAATAAAAGTATTTTAAAAAAGTAACTAAAATTATTCGGTATTAAATATTAAATATTATATATATAAATTAACTTTTCTATTAATTTCTCATTAAAATAAAGTCACGTGCACATTAACTATTTAATAATTTCTTCGCACTTACAAAATAAAGGCTGTACAAACGCGTGTATGTACACAGCTAACAACGTAATAACTTTTAAGTGAGCAAATGTATTGAGGTCATCTGGTGTCACGAGCACATTAAAAATAGTATACCTGTTGCGTGACACCGCGTGCGTGTCAAACGTCCCGAAGGGAAACGCTCATATGTATATACTTACGTGTTAGAACGTCCTACTTTTCTACTGGGCTATTTTGTCATTTTGTTTGTTCAAGTGTTGACATATAGCTTAAGAATGTCGCTCGCCCCTAATAAATTAGTTACCGCGTTAAATTAAACTTGTATACGAAATGAGTTAAAAACGTAATCAAGACTGTTCTGATATTTGTGTTGACGTCTTTACGTGTTAGTTTTATTTTAGTATGTTTATTTATTATTAATAAAAGTATATTTTTGAAATGTGTTCGTTAAATCAATGAAATCGTTGAATAGTCCCATTATATATGTATAATAGCTGTACGCCACTTCGTCCGCGTGTGCCACTCTTGTCACTTAGAGGTTTAAAAACAGTTTTTGGATAAGGATTAATATTATGTTTATAAAAAGACCTTCACAAATAATGCGTTATTTTAGAACAAAATTGATTAGCATAAAAAAGATTATACTGAGCCAACCTTAAAAGATAGACATATGCTGTCGCGGACTTTTATTTAATACTTTTAAAGGGGAACAATTTTGTCATACATGACTTTTGCGAAATTTTAACCATTTACGCAGCGCACGCAGCGGAAGTGTATATCTATTATCTATATTACTAATTAGTTGTGCCCATGCCTTCGTCCGCTTAAAATTTGGTAAAGAAAAATAGAATCAATTTTAGCGTGATTTTATATAGCCTTCTTCGATAAATAGGCTATCTAACATTGAAAGATTTTTTTAAATCGGACCAGTAGTTCCTGAGATTAAGGCGTTTAAACAAACAGACGAACAAACTCTGCAGCTTTATATATTAGTATAGATTATGCAAAACCTGTTTTTAAGCCCCAAGTAACAAGAGTAGCTCATGCAGACGAAGTCGTGGGGTACGGCCAGTAGTTTGTAAGTTCTTGTGAATAACGTGTTAGTATTAAGTATTTAATATATGTAGGTTTTCCAAAATAAACATTTATTATTATTTGCTTTTTCGGCTTCCATTTTGCGCAATAAATACGCACCAAAAATGGTTAACAAAGTCTATAGGACTCCGTTGTGTCATCAAAAACAAACTCTGAAAATAATAAGTGAATGGTTATTCATATTTATGATGTCTACTTCTTTATTTGATAAAGTGAATTTCAAATAAAAAAAAGTTAATTTTTTTTTAACTTTGGCATTTTAACTCGGTCCACTGATGTTAAATTGGGTCGTACAGAAAATTATCTAACACAGTTTAACATCAGTCACAGTTCCATCTGCGTGGAAGATGGTTATGGAAATGAAATCATGTTCCATGAAACTAGCTATAATATACTCATGCTAGATTAAAGCTATGAAAACATATGCAAGTTAATGTTAAAGCATGCTTCGTCAGGTATCGAGCATAGGAATTATTAGGATATTTTATGAATTATCTACTAAGATACATACATATTATATTAAGATAAGCCTGTGGAATATCTATCTCAGAATAGCAACGAAGGGAATCAAAGTAATCCGTTTATCTGTAACGCCGATATAGCACTTTTGTTGATGCCTAAGTAATAATGTGAATCGAAGAAAGTTACATGACAGTTGAACATACTATTTTTTACAAGAGCTACACTACTCAGTTATAAATGAGGCATTTGTCTTTTTTTTTTCTTTTTTTTTAATGATTTCTTTATTAGTCGCTGTGTTCAGATCTTTCATTATTTATTCGGCATTCCTAGGTAATGGATATCCAAATGATTTCAGTCCATACTTTATACCGTTGAGCTATTGAGGCTCTAAGGTTCTAAGCTATTGAGGTTTTAGGACAACTATGTTTTTAATAAAAATAATTTATTATCTACTAGCGGATCCGACAGACGTTGTTTTGCCCGAATGTTGGCTCGTCTGCTATTAACTAACTAACCAACCTCCTTTCTTCATCCATGTCTTTTCCATAAAACGTGACATTGTCTGTATATTCTATGCACAGAAAAATAGTAAACATACCTTTATTAACAACGTTTTGAAGTACATTTTTTTCTGTCTGTGTCCACACTGGGATACCTGTATCGTAGAGTGTATATAATTTATATTGCCTTTATTGGAAAGTAAAAATATCTTTATTAACAACGTGTTGAAGTACATTTTTTTTGTCTGTGTCTACACCGGGAGACCTGTTACGTAGAATGTTCATATATAATCTATATTGTAACTTTATTGGAAAGTAATAATATATACAATACTAACAACGTCTTGCAGTACATTTTTTTCCGGTGTCTACACTAGAGACATACACTCGGATGTAATAAAATCGCACAGGAGAACATTTTTTTTTTCCATTGAACGTGACATTGGCGAATTAAATTGTGCTTATGCACAAATGCAAGCCATCAATCAAAAGAAGAAGAAGAAGAACATGTTTTTGTAAAAAAAAAATTTCAGCCAAAAAAATATATATATCTCGTCATTCTAATACATATCCATGAAATTATCTTTAATCTAAAATTTTACAAAAAAATACTTATATTATAAATATAAAAAATATATACCTTACGAAAAAATGTTCTCATGTGCTATTTAATTGCACCCGAGTGTAAATAAATTATAAGCTCTACAATACAGGTTGTACTATCGAGTGTGTAATCTATGTCTTGCCTTTATTGGAAATGTAAGATATATTTGCACTCGTAAAAACAGAAATATATCAAATACTGCAAAATACAAAAAAAAAAAAAAAATACGCATAGCACAGGAGTTACAAATCAAAACGAAATATATTGGTAATAAAAACGCAACAAGTATGCGCAAAAACACACAAAACTCGCATCCCGGTGCTTACTGCGTTGGTTTCAAGGGTTATAATACGACAAAAACGGGAATCCCTGGATGTGTTCCGTCTGGATGTGTATCTCCACTTGGTTTTATAGACTATAAACGGTTTTTACGACTGCCAGGATAATAGTCATCCGGCTAAAAGGGTTTGGGCACTACTATCGCCGCGTAAGTATAGTGCTGGATAATTAAAAATGTCTAAATAATAGCTTCGGACTTGAAGTATTAATAATTGCTATACATATTGTCAAATCATACACATGAACCCAGGTCTGTTTATAACAAATTCAGGAGTTATACAGTTTATCTTAAGAATAGCATTATCCCGGTCAAGTACCAGGGTCTGCTTATATTGCAGAGGATGTGGCTGTGGGGCGAGTAAGATGACCGATTGCCGTCTGTCGCCATCCTCGGAACCCCTACTATTTCTACAACCTTGCAACTAATGTCACAAAGTGACATTAATTGGCGCCCACTGTTTTACGTGCCTTCCGAAACACGGTCGGATATCAAATATATTCCAGTGGTTCACCCACCTATCACCCGGTCTCATCAAGAGCTACTTAACTTAGCGGTCGACTCTAATGCCGACCACTGAGTAGGCCACGACCTCTTCAGGATTTATACAGTCCAAGACTATATTAAAAATAAAACTGTTTGGAGTTGAGTCGCTCTGGCTTTTTACTTTATACTTTTTACTTTATTCTAGATAGTAACTATTTTTAAAAGAGTGGCTATCAATTTTCTAGCTGATACTTCTTGTGTCTCTATATTTCCGAATCAGTGGTAGCTTTTAAAATATTTGACTCAAAATTACTTGTAAAAGTGTATTTTATTAAAGTATCTTTTGATTTGTTTTGAAATGTCTGGCGTCTAATCATAATAATATAAAACCTCGTAAATTTAGTATTAATTGGAATATATTAAGACCTAAATTTTATTTATAAATGAAAAAAAATAATTTTGCCAAACTTTAACTTACGTAACAACCCTCAAAGGCCAAGCCCCATAGAACGTTAAGTAGTGAAAAAATATAGTTTTCCATTTATTCGAAAACAGTAATAAATAGAGATCTAAAACTTACAGAATCATAATATCTTAGTAGTACCATCATACCTTCTGGGTCCGATCACTATGCTTAACGTCCTTGGTGCTAAAATTTTAGGGCTGTGAATAAATTAGCTCATACAAAAAGGCGTACATGGCCGACGGAGTTCCGTTTTATGAGGTACGAGTCTGTTCGTGTATTAAATTCATTGAGGTTTCTTTCGAGCAGTAAAAGTCACTCATACAAGTCGGTGTAAAAGGTTAACTTTTATTTCTTCAACGTACTTGTAAGTATGGCTAGTCGCATGATTACGAAAATAGCATATGTTTAGGGTCAGTAAAATGTCAATGAACCGTTAATATTTGAATATATCTTCTATACTGTGTACATTTCTATTAAACATTTGTTTAAAACACAGCTGGGAATACTAGTCTACTAAGTATGTCCTGTAGTCCTGTTCTATTTCAAATTAGGCATAATACTTGTATCAAGAGTGTCCTTATACAATTAATGTCAAGATACAAGATTTGTTAAAATTAATAAACAGAATAAATTACAAATGACAATTGGCAAAGTTCCAAATTCAAAATGTTTTTATTTCATAGTGAGACAAAAATTCACCTTTACTGGCCAGTTGTAGACAATGTTCTTTTCATTACAGAGAGAACAGCAGTTTTTATGTATATGATAAGTTTAATTTATTGTTGGCAGTATTTCTCTATATATAATAAGAAAAAACAATTAAAACGTTAGCATTTGCACATTCAAAAGTTTTGAATAGAAATCGTGTGTTAATCGTGAGAAACGCATTTTACTTTATCTTTTTTTAAAGATAAATATATATTTTTAAATTACCCATTTAGTGTTCATAAGTACTTATAAAAATTTTGACTTAGTCTTTGGCATATTTCCCAGGTTATCATAAACTGAATGAGATAGGTTGAGGTTATATATCAGGAGTTTGGTTGGTAGCCCTGATTCATATCGTCTTCCAGACGCTCGTAAAAGCCGAGCGTACGTCCGAAGGCAAAAAAAAAACAAACGTTTACCTATCTATATAATAATTATACATAAATAAAACAAACATTTATTGCGGGGCTTATACATTTTATTACCTTCCTCGATCGCGTCGGATACAAGTCGGTTGGACGCCTAGACGTCGTAAATAAGCTTGAAATATGATAATTGCGAATTCTTCAATATATTACGATTTGAGCATTGATGATTCGTCTGACGTTTTGTGGGGCCATAACCTGAGGCTTTCGCGGAACACGCGCTCGCACAAGGCGGCCGTGCGGACGCGGCTTAACCGAACGCTCAAGGCCGGGCGCAGACGCTAGTTTTTGAGTTTCTTCAAATAAATAATGCAAATAAATATATTATTAATTATATAATATTTTTATTACGTAAAATAGAATTTGTTATAAGTACACAAATGGCCCTTACATCTGAGACTTTGAAAAATTATGTGTAAATCAAATCAAATGCATTTATTGCTAATTTGGGTTATTATAACAGATCTTAAACTGAAAAGAGTACAGCAAAATTCTGCTTATAGCGTATAATATAATATATCATAATGTAAATTTAAATTACATAACCAGCGGGGAAAGAAGATATTAATTAAAGAGTTATTTGAAATAAAATTTAGCATTCAATTTAACACCAATGGAAATAGAAAATAAGATAAAAGTTAGAGTAAAGACAAAAACTTTTTTTTAAAGAATAATTTAAGTGTAGCCAACAACACGATACGAACAGTAGAAAAATAAATCTTTGATCTGTTTCCCTATTGGATATATTTTTTTCTTTCCAAAAATTCATTAATTAGATTTGTCTGATTTCAGACATAGACCCGCTAATTATCTTTTTATTAAATTGATTTGACCTTTAAAAGAATTTATTACAATCAGCTCAAAAATATCGAAGCTGTCGTGTAACATTCACAAAATTATATATTAGTCAATTCAGCCTATTTTAATAGACATTCTGATATTCAAAGTCGGTAAAAAAAACGTATAATTTCTCTTTAACTCATGTTTCAATTAAAGTCCTCCTAGATGTTTAATTAATCGATTTGAAGCGAAAAGTCATTTGCAACATTGAGTCACAGTCGCGATAAGATTGCTAATTAAATTTTTAATAGGTCCGTTCGCAATTAGTGGCACAGTGCGATTATTTGCTGCCCGCTGCAAACTGCCTGTGACCCGCTGGCTGATTAAACTAATACGGTGAAGTTAGAGTTGCTTTACAAAGTTAAATATATCAGGCCCCCAGGCTATAGGGGCCCCAAAAGTGTGCAAGCAAAAATTCCTAAAATGTTGTCAACAATCTTTGATAGTTGATTAATATTTTTAAGAATAACTACATTTTAATTACTAATAATAATTACAACAATTAGATTGTGTTTAAAGTCGGGTTATCGACGATAATTTTTTGTAATAAAGCCGATCGTGCCTCTCTATCGCTTGTTCCGCGCTCCCGCCTTCACGCTCGGCTCAGGTGGAACGTGACAATGAGTCATGTTTTCTGTGCGTACAACCGGCGTTCGTTGATTTATACGACGTTGTCACGTCAGAAATTCCGAATATTTTTGTTTTTACGAGTCACGTGGGCACCCAAGTTGCCAATTTTCTTTAATCTCTCAAACACATTTTGATACACGGTCTTTCAAATGCAAGCTACGGCACTGCTGTTACCCGATAGTTATTTAAACTAATATGTGTTAATAGATGAAGTTTCATGCTGAAGAAAGAAATACCACTTGACAACAAAAATATGTCGACACGATAATTCCGTTGACAGTAGCATAGGACAACGGCCTCAATTAATTTTAGCAGGCCGGGCTTACACATTTCACTGCTGTGCGTACTGCGGATATAGAATTACGCTTCATACGAACTCGCCCCGTAACGAGATAATTTCTTGCATTGTAATACCAACATTAGAAGTATGAGCCTCAATAGGTCAACGGTATAAGGTATTGACTGAAATCCGTAAGGTACTGCCTCAACGCACGTTTCGCTTCGACACCGAAGCATCATCAGGAGATAGACTCTACAAAGGTTATTCGTAAAGTCCAGTAGCATAAGGTTCGCAGATGCATTGCTAGTCGTTGATCATACTCTTTCTGGAAGGGTCCTATGTGGGCGATATCGAAATAGAGGGCAGAAAATTCATTGAAAAAAAATTTATTTTTTTCGAACATTAAATTGAATTTTTTTTTGATTTATATTTTTAATTAGTCTTAATTTGATTTTAAAAGAGTCTAATAGACTTATATTAAACTTTTAAATACACTTAGTGTATGTGTGTGTCTGTGGACAAAATTGAGCACAAAAAAAACTGACTTAAAGGTAAATCTGTATTAGATTGTATACAAAAAATAACCGTCCTTCCTGGAAACGTCCGTTATCTCAAAAGGATGCCTTTTTTCAAACGGACCATAAAAATATTCAAGATATAAACGTTTTTCTTTCGTGGGATATTTTTTTTTGAACGCCCGTTCACACGGGAGCTTCGCAGTTGCGTGTGAATTTTAGGGGAGCGATGTGTGAACGCGTGCCCAATGTAAACGGGGCAAATAAATACCACATCCTTAATAATTATAAATCTATTATTTCATTATTAACATAAACAAAAGAGAAAAATATGGATCTTGATTTGATTTGTTTATTTGTGTTACCTGTGTTCTTAGTTTTACTTTGGAATCCTTGTAAACTTAGCTTTAAGTGGTAAATTTATCACCAAATTATTAAACAATGATTTTAAAAAAAGTAATAATAATTATGAAACATACGACGTTCGTAAGTGCTTATAACGTGTATATGAATACAGAATAATGAACATTGAGTTTAGAATCGTCCCTATACCTTCAAAATATAATCATACGCAATTTTTTAGGAGGCGCTAAAATTTAATTTAAATAATATACGACAATTTAAAATAAAAAAAAACATCGCCATCTTGCTCCTCAAAGCATCTACTCTCTATTAGGATAGAGCGTAGTTGGTTCAGCGTCGACTTGAAATAATAAGTCTAAAATTCTCACCAATTATACATTTGTCAATTATTTAAAAGTAATTTATCTCAAACGCTCGCGCTGCTGGATAATGGGGCGAGATAATTAGCTATGCGACTTCGTTATACCAACTACCTTGTTGCTGCATTTTTTGTGCATAGTCTTTTCAATTTTCTCATTGTTTCTTTGACTTGTGGCTGATAAATTTTAACAGCTTTAATTTTTTTTCTTTATTATTTTAAATTACATATCTTTAAGATTGTATTATACAATTTATCACTGAATAAACAGAGCGTAAACAGTAAAGATAAGAGTACGAAATTCTGTAAAATAAAAAATTGTCTCGAAAGCTCTCTATTCTGCCTGTAAATTATAAAATTGTCGTGCAATCGACATTTTTTCAAAAACTTCAAATGTCGCTTGGACGTTAATTTCATTACATATTATAGGAATAAATAGAACATCACATAACACAATTAAAATGACCCATTTACAATATTTTTTACAAGAAGCGTTTATGATCATGATGGTCGTAAAGCTAACGACTGTTACTATTTATTGCAAGCATTGTTTTGTTATGTCATTTTTTTCATTTTTGGTGGGCATAAAGAGACTAAATGTATTTACATTTATTTATCAAAATAAAGGAAAAAAAATTCTTGATAAATAAATGTAAATATATTTATTCTCGAATTTCGATGACTTAACGCTTGTAAAATTTAATCTCTTAATAATATATAACAAAGTATTTCTTAAATACACTATAGATCGCCTGGTTGTCGAAATTCGGCCATTAATCGTAGATGTGCACACTATATGCTTATTTAAAGCTATAAATAAAATTTCGATTCTTTGTACACCCACGTAGGAATATTTGACAATTAATATTTTTACCGTCGTCGTGAATACACATAACACAATCTAAATTTGGCATGTGGCTTAATGTAAATAATTTCATATATTGATATTGGATGTTATATAAAAATGTTGGCATTCGTTCATCCTCCTCTCTGTCAAATATAATTGTGCGAAATCTCATATTCCTCCGTCCGCTCAGTTTTCGCAAAATGGTACTGAGAGTTTTCGCTTCCCGTATTTATGGATATATGGATTTTACTTCTTAACGTCCGCTTAGAGTGCAGATATGTGGCTATAGGACGAGTTAAGATGACCAATTGCCGTCTGAGGTCATCCTCGGAATCCCTACAACATCTTACGAGTAATATCACTCAGTGACATTATTCGGGAAAATATCCAACAAAAATTTATAAATAATAATAATAACATACCTAATTCAACAGTGAAGTTAAATTACAATTTAAAGTTAATTTAAGTTTTATTTACACATAAAAGTTAGGTTAAATTTTCTAACAACATGCTTTTTAAATTTACTGAAATTATTGTTAAAAATATCGATACTTTTATCGCTTATCGTGACATAGTTATAATAACGGCACATACGAACGATGGGATTTAAAAAAAAGAAGTATTGTTTTTGTAAATATTTAAGGCGAAGCTCTTCGGTGTCTAAATCTAAAATTAATATTTATTTTAATAAGCGAAAGGAACATGGGAGAATCAATCGTGGCGTGGAGAAATTTATGCAAATATAATAAATCATCACAATTTGCAAAGAATGTGAAAATCCCAGAGAATGTCGTCTCGTCACCCAGGCAGGACAGATTCCCTTACTTAAAGACACTAAATCGAGTAGTGCTTGAAGAGGTTACAGTTCCATGGTAAACCAAAATCCCTAAACACCATCTGATAAAACGAACAAGTACTTTGACCTAACCTTAAGGTTTGTGAGATCTTCCGATGGCTTAACGTCGTCGTTAACGGCCGACACCGCATCTGCTAGTGCACACGCCCATGGGTTTCAGTATGAGAACCGCCTGCTCGTATGCCCCTTCTAACATAAAAAAAACTGTCTAATGGTTTGCACTACAGATAATGCGATATAAAAGTGCATTCACTAAGACCGCTCCAATTCTCACATAAATATGATCTGCTACGTTTAACACAAAAACCGTTGAATCAGATAGCGTTCTATCTCCGCAAATATACGCTCTTATAAAGACCATTATCCCAACTTATACGAGTCGAGAATGAACTAGTAGAAAAACTTGCTTAAACTCCGTCCGACTGTATAACAACTGATAACAGTCGGAGTTGGCGACATTCTTGAGCAATGGCGAAAGTTTGTCCAAGTTCCTTCCCAACGTTGATGTTGGAAAATATTCATGGATTTTATGCAAAAGTATCGAAAATAAGAGAACATTAATTAAACTGCAAAACTGCCTGTTGTAAAGATGATAGCGAAAGAAACATACAGATTGTTCAAACGCCAACAAAACATCTGCAAGCCTTTTAGTAGTACATGGGTCACGATTAATGTCACTAGTGACATTACTCAAAGGATTGTGGGAATTCCGGGGATGACATCAGATGGCAGTTGGTCATCTTTATTTGCAATTTCAGCGGATTTTGGTACTAGACCGGGTTAACGCTAGAAAGAACATGAAAGGAACAGTAACAGTACTTCTATTTGTTTATGGTCATTCTTCAAAATCCTGAACCTTATATGTTTTAACCTGTACATAGTCAATAACTCTTGGCTCTACTTAAACAGTAAAGAAATAAACCGATAATAGACAGAATAATCTCACTTAAAACATTTTCTTGTAAAATGTTGCCACAACAAGATCATATGACTTGCACTGTCAAAAAGTTACAAGATCTATTCTAGAGCCACGACTCTAACTCTACACGCTCTTACTCTACACGTCATAACTTCACTGACTCTAGATGTTAGTCAAAATATAGGGCTTGCCCAAATTTACTTACTATTTTGCAATTATGAAATACTTCTTGTGATAACAAAACATCCACGTCTTGTCATATAAAAGCTATATTATCAAAAAGCTAAACAGAGCTTAAAGCCTCTTTGAATTTTAATTTCTCTTCTTTCAACCGACAGCGGTGGAAAAGGCAACAAAAGAAAATAACTTTAAAGTTTCAAAAGCCATAAGCTTAAAGCTGTATGTACTCTATAACTTTAAGCTTTAGTGTCTTAGCATAAGCTTTGAGCTATGGCTTAGCTAATATTGTAAAGTTTTGCTGATACTGTTTCTCATTTTTGTTCTTAATAGATTTGCGGTTGGCAATAATCTCACATATAGGTAAGTAGTGATTTAAACCTCATACTCTTATATCGAAGTTTGAGGATATATATAAAGAGTTATTTTTGAAAACCTGCCCAAATTGTTAAAGAGATAATACTAAGATTAAGTTAAACAGGCAGGCGGTTCATAGTAATGACAACCAATGCTCATAGACATCTACACCACCAGAACCAGCCAGCCAGCCACCGAGAAGTTTCACTTACTTTATGAAACGCGACAATACCATCACTTGACGTTGTAGCATTGTCCGCACTTCACGCTGATTTTATGTGAGAAAGAGGTACTGGTACCAGGACGCACCGGCCCAATTCGGCTGTAGACCAAAAAAAAAAAAAATGGTCAAGATAAAGGAAATGCCGACCGAGAAATTCGCTGTGAGGAAATGACTTAACCATAAGACGTCAATCGAACAAACCGAGTAGGTTTGAGGGTGGACCCTAATAAAAGCGGGGCAGCTCCCCTGGGAACCGGGACCGATAGTACCTGTCGCACTCAATTAGGGTTTGATAACTTATTTATTGGCTGCCAGACCGTTTGCAATCGAGTTAACATGAAACATCGTATCGGCTCCATTAATTTTACAACAACATTAATTTTACAAAAACATAAATTTGACAAAAATATTATTTTTACAAAAACATTAATTTAACAAAAACATTAATTTAAAAAAAAACATTAATTTTACAAAAAGATTAATTTTACAAAAAACATTAATTTAACAAAAACATTAATTTCACAAAAACATTAATTTTACAAAAACGTTAATTTTACAAAAACATTAATTTAACAAGAACATTAATATTACAAAAACATTAATTTTACAAAAACCTTAATTTAACAAAAACATTAATTTTACAACAACATTAATTTTACAAAAACATAAATTTGACAAAAATATTCATTTTACAAAAACATTAATTTTACAAAAACATTAATTTTACAAAAACATTAATTTACCAAAAACATTAATTTTACAAAAACATTAATTTTACAAAAACATTAATTTTACAAAAACTCTACTATTACGTCTCAGAGGCGTTAAGCTTTTGCCCACAAGGCAAGACGCCTATCAGTTTTTAACCCCCGACGCAAAAAAGGTGTGTCTGTGCTGTCTATCTCTCCCCTACCCCTTGCAACTCGCATCCAGCCACCTCCTGACACTCGTCTGATGTAGTCAAGACATCGTGCAATGTGTCGACCCGGATTTCCCTAACCCAATCTCCTTATTATGTTTTAGAAGGGACATATTTAATACCAAATAGCTAATGCCTAAACCTAGATATCAACTGAATGTATGCCTAGATCCTGGCAGAAACTAGACGTGCCGTATAGCATATCTGTCGCCCTCCATTACGGTTTAATAAATCATTTATTGGCTACCAGACCGCTTGCAATTGAATTATCCTTAAATATGGTAACGGCTTCGTTAGATTTTAATTATGCCGGAGTCAGTAAAGCTTGAATGTTATAGTATCTATGTACTATTAGAGTGTGTTATTCATAATAAATGATTTTTTATGCTGAGTGATTGATTGATTTAATAATTGATTGATGAATGAAAACTTAATAAAACATATTTTATAAAACAAAAAGGAATAAAAAATTTCAAGAATTAGATATACATAAAATGTATTAATTTATAATTATAGCACACTTACCACACAACTGTTATAATTTTGTGCATAAAGTTCAACATCTTTCCTGTTTCAAAAAGTAACGGTACCTCCATCACTATATACCTGTGGCCTGTAAAAAAGTATCTCACAGCCATTTTCATCATAGCACTTTGTATCCTTGGATGTGTTATAGCATTGAGTTTCTTACGTTTTTCTATGTCATCAAACACTATTTCTCCCAACCTTATCCTATTAACTTTGCCATCAGAATATAAGACTTCTTCACCAAAATAGTGTTTCAATTCTTTCCATGCTTTGGTTCCTGGTTCCAAGACTATAATAAAAAAAGACTACCTTCAAAAGGACAAGAAGCAACTTGAAGAATAATGATTAAACTATAAAAGCTGATATATTAGAAAAAACAATAATAAAATTCTGCACGTTTTTACTGTTTGTTACTGATAATAAATCGTAAATTAAGTGTAATATTATCACCTTTTCTGGCAACCTCATCTGCATCTATCACCGCGACACCATATTCACGAAATATAGATAGGACAGTACTCTTCCCAGTTGCAAGGCCTCCAGTCAGACCAACAATAAACATTATTGTAATATTAGTGATTTAATAGACCATAATTTTAAAAAGACCGTATTAAAACATACAATTACAATATAGAAGTATTTTCTAGTCTTTGGTAGAAGTACTGAATCGTATACTGATATCTATTTAATGGCAATATTTACATTATTTTAAGTCTTAAACCTAAAAACAATTATAATACAAAGTACCTATTACGAATAGGTAAACAAGTAGACAATGTTTTTAAGTTTCACTTTCAATTCGATGACATTTCTAATTCTAAGACGATCTATAATCTTGTCTAAACGATGTTAGTTGACATTGAAGGATTACTTATTTGCCTTAGATACAAGAACTTTTAGCTGACATGTATTACAGGTTAGGATGAAATACAGATTGGTTGCCTTCTCATCTATGATCGGAAGGATTGGCTCTATCATCGCACCGCTCACCCCTGCTTTTGTAAGTAATTTAAACTCTTCTCGGTCATCCCCGGCAAAGTGATTTTGTGCTTCTGTTTTAGTTAGAAACTCCTGTCTAGTGCTATTAGTGTTGATTTTGTGTACTAAGTACAATAACGGTTTAAGTCATTTAAAGCTCTGTAATCTTTTTTACCACATTTGAAACAAAGAAAGAAAAATATTCAGAAGTATGCCACAAAGTTTGCTTGTTAAAAAGTTTTAATGTCTTGCAGGGAGCAGCAATCGGGCCAAATTTTCCATCAGCATTGTTTTGCGGATTTGCATTAACATCCGGTGTATTAGTGTTCTTCGTACCGGAAACACTTGCAACCAAATTGCCTGACACTATGGAAGAAGTTTCTTTAATTCAACTAAAGGCAACTAAGTCATAATTAATATATTATACTTGTATTTATTGTTTTCTGAAATAAACATTTCTAAACATTCTTGTTTTTTACTTAGATCTTGAAATAGACTTTTCATTACGTTTATTTTTATAGAAAATTTGGTTTATTAATATACATTGATTGATTGGTGATAGAGAGGAGGTTGTGGCCTAATCAGTGGTTGGCATTTGAGTCGATCGCTAGGTTAAGTAGCTCTTGCTGCGACCAGGTGATAAATGGGTGACCCATTCTAACACTGGTTTACATTCGATAGCCGACCTCCTCCGTGTCTCGAAAGGCATGTAAAACAGTGGGACTTAATTAATGTCACTAAGTAATAATAATAAATTTATTTATTTAAGCAACATTGGCTCATGAGTGTTAGTAAAATAAAATCTAAACGATGAATCATAATCTAAAAATAACAATAAATAAAGTTAATATACCTAAAAACATTAATATAGATATAATATACAAAAATACACACACGCACCCTTACATTCACACATCATAATATAATACTTTACACACACCAAAACACACCACACACACAACCTAAGTTTATTGTATATAAAACTTTTATATTTTATTCTTCTTTTTCATTTGTTATTATCTGTTAAATCATTTAAAAGTGCTCAACATATTCTAAATAGTTTTACCATTGTTTGGGAAGGCACGTAGTGTAGGACATGTTCCCAATTTTACTCAGAAAATAAAAATCAGAATAGTTGATTCCTTAAAAATATCAATATTATAAAAGTGATTCTCTAGCAAAGCGTTCAAATAAGTGTTTTCCTTTCCATTCAATATGATATCTCTTAAATAAAGACGTCGTTTTTAAGCCTGTTAAAATAAAGTTTTGTTTAAGATTCCTACAGACTCATTTAGAGTTCTTTGAGTAAAAAAGTAAATTATTCTATACCTGTTCTAAAGAAATGCAGAAACAAAAGCAATTTTATCCTATACAAAAGGAAAGGAATAACAAAACTCGTAAGGAAAGAAAATGAAACGCTTTTATACGTTTTCCTTTCTCGAGGATAGCTGCGTTGTTTTATTCTTGCAACCTTTTGTTCTTTTTAACTATTTATCGCTTAAATAGTAAAAACTGAAATTAATCTATTTCTTTTATGTTACTTATTATTGCTTCGAGTGAGTTTTAATACTTAACTTATTTTTAATTTCGGGAACTTACGAAAACTAGCAAGATACATCTTTAGCCCGAAATTGGCGGGAATTTTGATACGGGAAGAATTAAAAAGCTATTTTTGTACAAAGATTTGAACGAGTTTCGGTTATGCCCATTAGATTATATAAACACTCAATAAAGACATCCTTTTGTATTTGCCACCCTCTACATATATACGTGTTTTCTTTATATTACATATACGTATTTAATATATTTTAATTAATTTATTTTAATTAGAGGCCACGCTTGCCATCTTCTGGTCTGCAACCATATTATGCCGACGCGTCCGGGTACCGGTACCTCTTTCTCACATATGATCGGCGTGAAGTGGCAGCAATGCTGTCATGTCAAATGATGGTGTTGTTTTCGTGTTTCGTATGGCTTGTAAGAGTTCCCGGTGGCTTAAACCAATTTTTAAACGCCGGCAACACATCTGCGAGCCTTCTGGCGGTGCATGTGTCCATGAACGACGGTAGTTACTTAGGTGATGAACCGCCTGCTCGTTTGCCCCTCGTTAAAATTTAAAAAGAAAAATATTTTATACATGTATCTCAGATCTCAACGGAGGAGATTCGCAAAATTCACGTTGAGAAATGATATTTCTTATTTGCATATGCAATTTTTAGTTTCTGCGTTTTAACAATACAAATGAAATGTTGCTAATTGCTGTGTTAAATTCGTAAAACGAAATACAGGACTAAATAGGACGTACGGTAGACATGATTTTGTACCACGTAGTGCGTATGATTTCATTATTATGTACGATTCAGTACTATTATTGGCCAAAGCGACGCGTTTCGCTGGCCATCCCACATTTAACATCCATTACCTAATCGAACTGAACTAAATTAGCTAGTTTTATTTGTGTTATCAGTGAAACGTGATTCTCCATTTAGTTACGGATTTGAGGTTTGTCTTTGAATAGAATACGTTTGATGAGGAACTTTAGTTTGAGTTTTGTTCGTAGATTTAGATCGTACATTTTGGATATTAGTGTAACTATCTATTCGTACATATTGATCATTCGTTATAAACAAAGTAGAATAAGATTTTTGGGTATGATGTTAACAAGTTGAAATACTGTAATCCCCCTTATAACATGGTGCTCTTATAAGGCATTAATATTATTCTATTATATAAAATTATAATATAATATTCTGCGCTATCGGGGTCGTACAAGCGCGTTGTACGAGAATTCTCCTACAACGCGATTTACCATTGGCAATAAACCTACCGTGTTATAGGGGGTTTTATTTGGTCTAAGGTCAAAGTTATTTTAATTTTTTACGGCCATTTTTATACTTAACCAGCCATTTACTGCGACTTTGTAAGTGTAAAGTTTAACTCGCAAGAACTTTTAGACCACCTTAATTTAGCCCTATCTAAAAATGTGGTGTTAGCGGATGTCTACTATCTAACTAAAAACTATCTGATTGCCAATTTTCATCTTTGTGCGTACCGCAGCTTTCGAGATTTCGTCGCTTTTATCTCTTTATATAAAAGCAAAAGGTCATCAGCTTAAGAAATTTAAAAAAAAACTAAAATAAATAGTAATATACAATATAGATGTACTTAACTGTGACTGGGCCGTTGGTGCAGTGGGCAGTAACCCTGCCTTCCGCTCCGGGGGTTGTGGGTTCGATTCCTGCCTCGAGTCTGGGTTTATTATATATTTATTTATATATTTCTTGAAAAAATATTCGTGTATAACAGGCGTCTGTTACGTATATTACAGGCATTAAGTTGTCTACCTTAACATAAGATTTTTTCCAATACGACGGCATAGTACAAGATTGTAAAGATAACGAAAATAACAGAAATAAAGGTACCGCAATAGTTTTATAACATTTTTTTAAGAATAAAGGCGGTATGCCATCGGGCCCTGCTCCTTTAGTTATATCAATCCTTTTCAAATATTTTATGATTAAGGGCAAGGATAACTTGGCTGAAGACAAATGTATTTCGTTAGTATTTGTATGGAAGTTTTGAGTTTCACTACATGCATCTAAATGAACAGCGGTAGACTGTTCAAAAGACGAATGGAAATACTGGTTAAAAAGATCGCTTAATTCCTGGCCATCACTAGTTGAAATATCATCCAAATAAAGTCTATCTGGAAGGTCGTTATTTTTCTTTTTCGATTTCACAAACGTCCAGAAATGTTTCGAGTTTTTCAATAATATTTTTTCCGTATTATCTATATAATTGGCGTAGCATTTTCTTTCCATCGATTTTTGCCTCGCGCGCAGCAGACTAAAAGATCTATAATCACTATAGTTTCCATAAATCTTCCATTTACTATGGAATTTTAATTTTTCTTTAATAATTTTTTTAAGGGCACGAGAATACCAGACGGGTTGCCTAATCTTATCAGTTACAATTTTAGTCGGAACATTCTCAGTTATTGTTTCATTTAAAATACCATAAAATATTTCGATGCATTTATCAATATCATGACTATTAAAGTAAGAGTACCAATCAATCTCTAAAAGTGCATTATTTATTAAGTCATAATTACCCTTATGAAAGAGATGGACAGTACGGGGGGCGGTAGGAAAGGAATAAGTGAATATATTAGGAAAACAGACGTTAAGAGCAGGATGGTGTGAATCTTCTTCTACTAACGGGTTTTCACAATGGTTGACAACACATACAGAATTACTGATAATCAAGTCAAGATAGCGATTGTTGCAGTTAGGTGTTAAATTAAATTGCCATAAATTATTTATAGTCAAAAATGAGTACAGAGATTGAATTAGCGCGGATGAATTGTTATATTTAAGAACAGCAGAATTACAATTACTGGACGGGTCCATGGACCATTCAGCATGGGGTACATTGAAATCTCCAACTATCAAAAATAAATCCTTTGGATTTAATATAATTGATTTTAATATTTATTAAATTAATTAATTAATTTCGAACTGGCTTGCATGTTAGCGGCCGGCAAGAGGTAAAAGTACTTTTTAAAAATATGATGAAGTTGACAAACAGTTAATAAAAACAGTTTTATACGCGCCAAAGTTTTTTTTCACTAAACAGCTTTCTATATGCAAGACAGTTCGACATTAATTAATTAATTAATTAAATATTAAAATTAATATAATTATATTTAAATTAATATATTTAAATATAACAAATAATTAATGAAAGATATTTTTTTAAATTTAATAAAATTATTAAACCTTCAATAAATTACCTCTTTGGTCGCCATGTTGCGGAATAGAAGATCGTTCCATTTTTAAATAACACGACAGATATGAATTTATTATGTAATTTATCTGGCCGCTAAACACGACAGATATGAATTTTCATACAAACATTGCCGGCCTAGTACTGCAAGTTCGATTTATCCCGAAGAAGGTTGTCAAAATAATGCTTACATTTCCAAGCATGTTTGAGAAAAAACTTATGTTGCTACTTTACTCCTAGTACCGGGGTGACCGAGCTTCGCTCGGTGATCATTCGTGTTGTATTCTGTTTTAGATGTAACTTATAAACTATTTTGACATAACTTAATAAGTAAAACGTAATTTGTATCCTAAAATTTTAAACTAAGTTTCACACGTCCATCAAACCACAGCCTATCACTAAAACGGTCCAAATATTGCGACAAATTAAACTCGACTTGGTTGTGTCGCCGATTACTGAGTTCTTCTAACCACTTTCTAGCTTCATTCTCAGACCTTGGCTACCATCAAGCATCAAAGTATTCATCAAGACGAAACAAACGAACCCAAATTCAGTGTGATTATGTCACCTAATTACCGAGTTTCAATAGCCACCTTCCATCTCCATCATCAGACCCTGTTTACTATCCAACATCAAAGTACTCGCCAAGACGAATCAAATGAACCCAAAGTCGATGGGGTTATGTCGCTTAATTACTAATTTCCTATGGCCACCTTCCAGCTCCACCATATGACCCTGGTTACCATCCACCATCAAAGTTCTCGACAAGACGAATCAAACGAACCCAAACTCGATGGGGGTAGGTCGCTCTATTACCAAGTTCCTATGGATAATGCATTTCTATGGCTGCAGAAATGAAAGTGGAACACACTCGGTGTCACTTTTAGCGCTTTTTTTGTTTTGGGGTATTTGGGCGAAGCACACAGCGGACCCTCCTTAGTGTCAACACGGGTTGCATTGATTAATAGCGTGACACGATATAGACTTGCTCCCGTGGGCTTAGAACGAACATTGACATCCTAAATAAAATCGACTCTTCGAATGCGAACGGTTCGTAATGATCGTGTTTTTTTTTTTGAGACTGATCAAAGGCCCTATCGTTACTGCGACAAGTAAGACCTATTGTAACTGCCTCAGCTTATGGCACATCCTCATGACCAGCACAGCACATAAACCTTGCAATGGCTGGAAGTGTGAGCGCCCTAACTCCTCCTGGGGTCAGTGTGTCTTCCCCCAGTGCGTCGTAGAGGATTTTTTGACATAGGTTGATGGTATATAGATGTTTCTTCAGTTTGCAGTGACCCGTAAGGTATTTAGTAACCACTCTTACCTTCTTAGATAAATGTTCGTGTCAGGGCCTCTGTATTTTTTATTTTATGGTAATATTTTTTAAAAATACTTGAAGCATTAGTCGAAACTAAACCAGTTGGGAAATGGATATAACCTATAACCGATGGATGCATTCTACTTTTGCTTAAGAGCCCATGACCTGATAAGCCTAATGAGTCTGAGTTATTTATTAATCATGGTATTAAGTTATGGCACAATTTCTTAGGATATTTTTACCTTGTCCCGGTCGGGTCACTATTGTCCAAAGTGTATCCGGGATTACATTCACATCTGTTTCCTTGGATGCAGTAGCCCTTTATACATGGTACTGAACATTCAACTTCACTGTCCGGGTTAACTGACTGTTGATTATACGGATAATAAGACCCGGGTTGGGGGTATAATCCTCCTTGATTCCCGGGTTGGGGGTACAATCCTGCTTGATTCCCAGGCTGGGGGTGTAATCCTCCTTGATACCCGGGTTGGGGATATAATCCTCCTTGATATCCGGGTTGGGGGCGTAATCCTCCTTGACCTCCGGTTTGTCCTTGGTACCCTCTTTGTCCTTGATATCCTGTTTGTCCTTGATATCCTGTTTCTCCTTGGTCTCCTCTTTGTCCTTGATATCCTGTTGTACATTATATCAAATGTAACAATGTTGTTGAAGAAATGATTAATGTTTTGTATATAATGTTTAATAAGCTTATAGCCAGACCACTTTTGTATGCAGCCCGGCTTCGGTCGGCGCGGACTATTTTTGAACCGATGCCGCGGATATTTCGGCTGTACCGGCGGAGCGGTGGCCGACGCCGGGCGGGCCATAAATCCCCGAATTACAGCGCTGCAGATTTTAGGCAACACACGCCAATCGAATTGCATGTTAATGTATTATTAATAAATTACAAAATTCCTCACCGATGTAATTTAAATCACCTCGTATGATTCGTATTTGTAAAACGTATATCATCCAGAAATAACTTGCTGTTGAAAGTTGATATTAATCTTCCAGATTTATTGCGGCAAACGGGATGTGGGTTATGTCATATATCTTTTGGTTTATATTTAAGTTTTTCGTGGGTTTAAATATTATTTTGAACGGGACGAAATGTTATAAGTTTGACTTCTTCAAAATTACGTCATGGAGAGTTCACTAATGATAAAAATCATGCTTGTTTGAAAAAAACGATTATTTTGCTGGCATAGCGCATCTGAAACAATAATATCACGTTAATGTCTACGTTAGGATAGGGTCTATCTTTCTGTTATCAGGAGAAAATCCAAAGGTTTAATATTATCCCAAAAATTCCTCAACACAAACAGAAATGCATTTAGCATACCATGGTACCAAACACTTTCGTTGAATTTTGTTAAGTAATCCATTAGATGGGCAATACCATCCATCTATGCAATTAGAATTAAGTTATTGTGGTACCCTCATGGCATGTTGTATACGGTAACAACACACGACAAACATACATACATGATGACAAATGGATAAAGTATATAAGTATAATAGTGGAATTCTATAAACTGAGGACGTTATAGCCTAATCAGTGGTCGGCATTTGAGTCGATCACTAGGTTAAATAGCGCTCACTGCGAACAGATGATAGATGGGTGACCCATTCTAGCACTGGTTTATATTTGATATCCAACCTCCTCCGTGGTTCGCAAGGCATGTAAAACAGTGGGACCCTATTAATGTCTCTGTGATATAAGTCGTTAGGTTGTAAAGATGGTTATGGTTCTGAGGATGACGACAGATGTAACGGAATCTTAGTTCCCCTTTCTTACAGTAATCGTGCAACGTCCAATCAAGAAATGAGGTCATCTATGCTAATATATTGTGTTTGTAGTCTCTGTTATTCTTTATTCTGTCTTTATTTTTAGCACTTAAATAATATGGGTAATTTTTTTGTTAGCTTAGTAATTGCTTGCTGTGGTCTCCTCTAGTTGATGGAGCGCACAGGTTTTTTTTATTGTGTGCGGCTCCTTTTATGTTATAAACCATCGAGCGATAAGTGACTGACGCCCCGTCTGCATCACCAGAAGGCTTGCAGATGCGTTGCCGGACCTTAGATAGGGGTTTAGGCCACTGGGAACTCTCCTATCGAAACTTTTGCAAAATTGTAAGAAAAAATCAGATGGAAATATTTTCAATATAGTAACAATAATCTTCTCACGGGCTCCCTACTATATATATAACTGAACTACCAGAAGGCGATACGTTTTCGAAATTTGAGAAATGAGTACACTCTTACTGCCTCACTCATGAAACTTTCTATTCCTTTATTCGTTTTTACTTTCATCTAAGCCGCAACTTAAATACATTATCAAATCCATTAGGCACTCACAATAAAGCCATGGTGAATGCATCTGACCTCATTTTAGACGTAAAACCAAAACGGATTTCAATGGCCTTTGACCACAGTTTAAATTTTAAATTACGTACATTGTTGCCGTCAGGGTTACCGGCGGTCCGAACCCCTCCTTAAAGGCCTGCAACTCATGAGCGAGCCTCCTGGTTTTGCAGTTGTCCATGGGCGTCGGTAGTCACTTAAGTAACCAGTCATCCCGTTTGCCCCATTGTTATATAAAAAAAATGTGCAGACCCCCCTTACGCACAATTAGCATTTGCCCATAGTGCCTCACTATCAATTGAGACCCCCTAGTTCTTGCCAAATCAGTAAACAATAACCGGTATTATAATAGAAATCAACGAAAATTAATGAATTAAACTAATCATCATGTAACTTTTTCCTCACTGATTTGACGCAGTTTATTTTTAATTTGTGACATTAGTGGTCATCCATAAATGAAGTAATACATATTTTATTCTTTCAGTACAATCGATTCGACCAGCACTTTCAGCTTGGACGAACCAGAGGCGCTGCTTGATAAACAATGATTTTGAATTTTTATACATACATACATGGTGACTGGTGAGTCACTTACTTACTAGGTACTCGATTCTCTTTATAATTATGTAATAAAAATAGGTACTTAATTTTTGACTAAATCTTCTTAAAATTAGTTAAAGTGTGGCCTTACAGTCCGTGGTTAATTTTCTGTTTGAAAAAGTTAGTTCGTAAATGCATTTCCCACCTTAAAAAAACAGGTCAGTTATAAAAAATATTTAATGACGCCTGTCATTCAGCAGTAATAAATACAATTAATATCAGAAAACCTGGGTCTCATTGATTTCCATTTCAAAAATTTGAATGATTTTATGACAGTTGGGCACACCTTTACTAATTTAGCTCTTACTCATTATTAATGCTTACTATCTTTGTGCCGCGACTACGTCCGCTTAAAATTCTACTTGCAATAACCCTTAGACCTCCTTAACCTGGCCCTATCAAAAAATTCAGACTCAGCGAATTTCTACTAACTGTGAACTGCCTCCCTGCCAAATTTCGCCTTTGTACGTCCCGCGGTTTTTGATATTTCCTTATAGGTTTCGTTTTTATATAAACACCTAGCTGTAACCCGTCACTTCGCTCGTGAATTCAGAGATTTTGTTACATTTTTGGGGTTATTATTTTTGTGAAGAACCCTATTTAAATAACTATAAAAAAACTAGCCTATGTTGTTCCTTGAAAAATCTGCCATCTACCAGTGAAAGTCCCGTCCAAATTGGTTCAACCGTTTCGGAGATTATCCGGAACAAATCGACGGGAAAGCAAAAATGTTTTAACTCGCGGTTTTGCATAGACATGGTGTATATAATCGTAAATGCAATTAGTATGGAAAGGTTAATTAGGATCTTACAAGCAGACCCTTCTTTTATTTAGGCACTAGTTGTTCCCCGCGACTTTGTCCGCGTGTGCCACTCTTATCACTTATTAGAGGTTTAAAAATAGTTTTTGGATGAGGAATAATATTATGTTTATAAAAAGACCTTAACAAATAATGCATGAAAAACTAAACTACTTTCTTTTAAAGTCTAAAGAAAGTTATTCGTAAAGTTTACGAATAACCTTTGTAGAGTCTATCTCCTGATGATGCTTCGGTGTCGAAGCGAAACGTGCGCTTGAACACGCTAATCTCAGGAGCTACTGGTCCGATTTTAAAAATTCTTTCAGTTTTAGATAGCCCATTTATTGAGGAAAGCTATAGGCTATATATTAAAAAATTGCATCTAATTTTTTTTACCTAATTTTACGCGAAGTCGCGGGCGCACACAGGACACTATTTAAAAATATATATAATAACAACGAACAAAAAAATGAAATTTTTCAACCGGTATCCATTATTAAAGCATTTTTCTGTATACTACGTGCGTTCAAATATAATTTTCAATTTACGTGAAAGCTATAATTCAGAGCTATCGTCGCCACAATCAGTGAAATAGCGCATTTCAATATTTATTTTAATGCTATCATTCAATTGGATCTTCTGTTTACAATACTAATAATAATAATTTCAGAATTATATGGTTATTTTTGAAGTAAAAACGGTAATTATTCACAGAGTCGACCCGAGGTCCAGAGGACAGAGCGAGATCCATTTATGGCGCCCCCCTTACTTGTCCGGTTTACATTTTTTAATATAATATATTTTTAAAATAGTCTCATATTAAGAGACGCCCATAGCGGAGGTGTCTCCTAGGAGTGGGCGTCTGGAGTAGTCGCTCCGTTTGCCAAATGGTAGGGCCTCGATAAAGCACTTTGGTTACTTTTCCCAAAAGGCATATTTATTATTATTTTTTTTTTTTGAAATTGTTGTATGCACTCTAATATATTCCGTCGGAAGAGGCGGACTTTTTTGTAAAATTTTCGAGTAATTAATGCTACAACAGGGCACTTTGGAGCATTTGGACGTTAATTTTAACATTATACATACACTTATCAAGGATTAAAACAAAAAAATAACCGGAATTGAGTGATATTCCGTAGGGGTAATCTGACATTCCGCGCGAAACGTAACTCTGTTACGGTGAGAAGGGACGAACGATCGCGCAGTGATCGCTTTGGCCGCTTTGCGGTTATTTTTTTGTCTCCATTCCATTGATATATTTTTTTAATTTGTTCCCATAGAGAACCTACTTTCTAAACTATATTTGTTTATCTGTAAATATCACATGTCATCGAACTCGCCAAATTGTGAATCCTGCGGTACAATTGACGATGTATATCATTTGTTATACGAGTGTACTAGATTTCTATTTTGGCATTACGCCAGCGTTTAGATTATCCATCTCAATTCACCCCAAATTGATCATGAACAGGACGTGTAAATGTATCGTAACAGTCTTTATAGGAAACAATTTCAGGCATAGTTAAGGCGGGTCAGTTTTTTTTTATTATATGAATATGATTTACAAACAGTACCTTAGAAACTAAAATATCACGACGTGCTAACATTTCATAGGTATCTTCTTTAAAACTATAACACTTTTCGTTATTATCGTCAGCAATGTCACAATCTCTTGCTTTGACCTATATAAGTCTTCTCCCTATAGATCTTTTTTCAGGTTATTCTCCTCTCTGTCTCCTTTCATCTCTCATATTTTCTCTTAGAGGTTCCTTTTCTGCTTTATAAATAAGTTGAGTTGACAGCAGGGCTACCACCATTGACAACGATATTATGAATTTCTATTGGTCGTGTTCATGGCGGCTATAATATGAAAATAGTGAGTGCCTATAAAATCAATATGTTACATGTATCCAGGGTTCTATGATATTTTCTTATTCATTCATTCTTCTTCTTATGTCCTTGAAACTTATAAATACAAAGTGCAACCAAGTATTTCTATCATTAAATTTGTAACATTGTCTTCGATCTTGTACACTTAGTTTATCTCTTGTATATTACTCATAGTTTACTAGAAGAATTTTTACATCATTATTATCGTACTTGTGTTGTGTAGTTATTTTCGCTAACACGAATGGCTTGTATGTCTTATTTTTTGACATTAAAACAAGACCCTAAGGGTTTTATCAGATTCCCTTCATTTATTGCTTCGTTTCCCCAAATAATTACGCGGCTTGGATGTGTGTGTTGTTAAAATACCAGGATTGCAAATAATCACATAATGTCGTATCGTGAATTTTGAAAAAGCTTGACAAAACATTTTTGTACTTATATCAATTTTATTCGCCTTTATTACCGAATTTATGCAAATTTAGATTTGTGTGATTCCGTTCGTAGACGATCAAATAGAACATTTTGTGTTGTGGCATAAATGCATAATTCCAAATTTTGCTTTGAAGTATACCATCACAAAGTTATATTATTACTCTTTGTAGTTTTAAACCTCTTATGCGCCCAGGTGTTGAATTTAATTGCTTTTAGTCCTAAGGTAGACAACTTAATGCCTGTGTTATAGGTAACAGCCGCCTGTTATACACAATTTTTTTTTTTTAGAAATATGTAAATACATACATATGGATAGTACACCCAGACTCGAGGTGGGAATCGAACCCACGACCCCCGTAGCAGAAGGCAGGGTCACAACCCACTGCGCCAACGGGTCAGCCTAATAAGAAACCAATGATCAGTCGGTAACTTAGGTATAGACGATTATGACATTGTTTTCTTCACAGTAATAGATAGAATTATGTTTTTCCAAACGGTCACGACTTAGGGGCCCTTAAAGAACAAACTCACACATCAAAGGCCGGCAACGCATCTGCGTATTCTGGTAGTGCAGTTATCCGTGAGTGCCGGTAGTCACTGAAGTCGATCGCGATGTGCAAATTTCATAAATCCACAAAACGTGTCAAATATTAATTTTGACTGAAGTATGTAATTCTATGCAAATATACCTAAAACAAAAAAAACTAGCGGCCAGGAGCGTGTCAAGGCACGCTTATAATAGAAGGGTTCCGTATCTTTTCCTTTCTAGCGTTATCCCGGTTAAATGCCAGGGTCCGCTTAGTTTGCAGAGGATATGGATGTGGGGCGAGTTAAGATGACCGATTGCCATCTGACGTCATCCTCGGAAGGGTTCCGTATCCGATATGCGGTAAAGTTATTCGTTGAATACCTTCAACGAGTCGTCCGATTTCGTTCAAAATAATTTTCCTAGTGAGGTTTTAGCATGCCCTATCAACATGGAAAATTTTAAGTCTCTAACATCTAATAGAAATGTTCCCATAAATTTTGCCAATCCCCCATCATGTTTGTAACGTACATCTGGAACTACCAAGGAGAGTAAAAAAACGAAGAGTGAAAAAAAAACAAAATTAAAAAAATTGTGACTAACAATTGACACGGGACTTTAGCCTGTGGTGTGTAAATTTATTAAAAATAAATAAATTACTATATGACACACGGACGTCTGTTCTTAAGGTTGTTACCTGTGTTACAGGTAACAGACGCCTGTTATACACAAATCTTTTTTGTAGACGTTTGAAGTATATATTACAGGGCTTGCAGAAATTTGGTTTATCTCCTTCAGCCTCTGGTTCCTTTTTTATATCTACCATGTGAGAAAGAGGTACTGGTACCCGGACGCGCCGGCCCAATTCGGCTACAAGCATGGCGCTACCTCTAATTATAAAAGTCATATTTTGCCAGTATAAAAAAAAAATTAAATCTTTTCATGTACTTTCTTTTCCTAGAGCAGCGGTGGCCACACTTTTGGGTGCACGCAAGGATGATTCTTAGTAGTCTTTCTTTAAAAAATATACTCGGCAAGTCCTATTCAGACTCTCGCACTAATGGTTCCGTACCATCACGTCGTACTTTACCAGGTTCTTTTTAGATTTTTACACTTCATAAGATTTCTTTTAATTTACACAATCAATGCAATTTCTTTGTGTGATGTAACTACAAATTTACGGTTTTCGAATTTTTTCCCGCACTTGTGCTTCAAGATATAGCTTCTTGCTAAATTTCATGATTTTATGGCACCAGGAGTACTTCCCGTTGATCCGGCAGGTTTTGATTCCTTTTTTAAATGTATTCGTATGGGAAATGGGACATAAATGGCCATATCTTTGCGTCCTTGCCATTGATTGCGTTGACTTAAACGGTTTATGTTTTCACAGCCCAAAGGCAAGATCTCAGTATAAAGTATTAATTTCAACTTTATACGCCAACGCGTTTCTGAGAAAAATGTCTTAACAAACAGACAGACAACAAAGTCTTATAAGGGTCCTTCTTTCCTTTGTTAGTACGGAACACTAAAAAACTTGCAAACAGCAATCCTCACTTGGCGGAAAGTGAAACGACAAGACGGATCGTCGTATAAATCTTCCCGGTGTCTAATTGACGGCGGGAGTTGCCGCCATTTCACCTATCCCGTTTCACTCACTCCGGAAAAAACTCGTAATTCTTGCGGCTTTGTTGTGTATTTTTTTAACCGTACTTTATCTACTTCTTCTTCCTAGCGTTATCCCGGTTAAGTACCAGGGTCCGCTTAGATTGGAGAGGATGTGGCTGTGGGGCGAGTTAAGATAGCCGATTGCTATCTGACGTCACCCTCGGAACCAGGATCTCTGCAACCTCACGACAAATATCATTCAGTGATATTAATCTGGTCTCACTGTTTTAAACCGTACTTTATTACTATCGAATCAATAGATATCGCGTCTTTTTTTTTATGTACGATAGGCTTACAAATTGCCCCCTGTCAAAGTGACCCTGCATTCCGATCCGGGGGTTGTGAGTTCGATTCCCTCGTCGAGTCTAGGTATATTATAAACATATATACATATATGTACGTATTCATACATTTCTACAAAAAAAAAATTGTGTATTACAGGCGTCTGTTACCTATAACACAGGCATTAAGTTGTCTACCTTAGGAACAGACGTCCGTGTGTCAGATATGTAGTCTTATATTTATTTATAGTTATATAGATATTTAACTTTACTTATATTTATAGTTATATATATATTTACTGATTAAAGTTCGACCTCCTCCAGTTCAGCAATGGATACTAAAAACAATACCAGAAATAGAAATAACAAATTACCACTTCATTCGACAACATCATGCAACCATGTGATGGAAAAAGAAATTGCCATAATAATACAGCAATATAATCTCGCCAATCTCAAATAAATATTCCCGGTAGTTATTTTAAATTGCCTAGCGAAATGCCCGAGGGAACCAGAAAGGAATAGCTCCTAAGTTAGGAAGCCTATTGTAATTGGCTATTCAAGTAGCCCGTACGTTCCCTCTAATAGTCCTACACTCCAGCCCCATATTATCCTTAATAGCTTGATGCGACTCACGATTCTCACATACTAATTTCGTAGCGCCGAGATTTCTTCTGTTTGTGTCTTGATATAGCTGTATTTATGTTCATATCCACATCTGAAACACTTTTGCTTAAACACTGAACAACTTTGCTTAAACCCGCGAATAAATACGAGGGTAATTCAGTGCAATGCTGATACCCAAAAGCATACCAGTGAATCTGCCACCAAAGCACAACACTACACTGACTTACTGAAGTGCCTCAACGAACGTTTCACTTCGACACTGAAGCATCATCGGTATATATTCTCTACAAAGGTCATTCCTAAAGTGATTATTAAAAACACAGCTTACGAGCTTGTTTTGATAAATAAAGCATTTGACGGATTTTTTCTCGTATTCATTCGCGGATTTAAACAAAGTAGCATAGATTTTCATGCGTTTGATAAATTTTCGCAAAATAACACCTGATTCTATCAATAACTATATGGATTTAATAGCTTACTGCTATTTTTCCGTATATCTTTTGATGTGAAACATTTAATGCGGACAGTCCTTCTGCTTGTTATAATGAAAGTTGCGTGTTAACTCAACATTACACTATTATTTCGTATTTAAAAAAATATTATTTATTAGTGTAACCCTGTATTTAGGATTCCGTACAAAGAATCCCCATAGTTTCACTTTGTTTATCCGTCTGTTTGTTCGCCCGCAACGTTTGTCCCCTCCTTAGGATTTCCAAACTAGTAAATGTAGAGACTTAAAATTTTTCATGTTGAGAGGATATGATAAAAACTCATTAGGATAATTAAACGAAATCGGACTACAACTTTTAAAATTAACAAGTCCTTTATCACGTATCAGATGCGGAACCCTTCCATATACGCGTGTTCAGACACTCTTGGCCACTTTTTTAGGTAAAATACAAATAACAAATAAAATGCGCAGTTTTTTTTTTGAGAAAATTAAAACCCAATATACATAATATCAAAATTTAATTTTTGAGACTAATTAATCAGTAAAAACATTTGATTCAGAAATAAA
The DNA here is from genome assembly GCA_024363005.1 of Charaxes varanes. NCBI lineage: Eukaryota > Metazoa > Arthropoda > Insecta > Lepidoptera > Nymphalidae > Charaxes > Charaxes varanes. The sequence goes on along the minus strand of JANCMC010003919.1, from coordinate 90,332 downwards.
GTGTGTACAATAGAAAGTGAACATTGTATTTTATTAGAAAATTGCGTGATAGCACAATATAAAACCTCTAGAGTTACGTTTTAAAAGAAAGGTTAGACTGTAAACGTGGTTCTTGAGAAAAACGTACCTACTTACTCTAATACTCGGTTTCGGTTGTGTGAACAAAAATAACGATTTAGATAGAATCGGTGTTCGATGTAGGTCAGTGTGTACGTTCTCTATATTTTTTATTACTAGTATTTTTGTATAGCTTTATACATTCTTCTTCTTAGCGTTATCACGGTAAAGTAGCAGGGTTCATTCCAATTGCAGAAAATAGGTTGTGGAGCGAGTTAAGATGACCCACTGCCGTCTGACATCGTCCCCGAAACCCCCACATACTCTACAATCTTACGGATAATACCACTTAGTGACATTAATTAGGCCCTACTCTACTTTACGTGCCTTCCGAAACACGGAGGTGGTCGGATATTTGAAAATCTTTGTTCATAAGGGTCACTTATCTATTATCCGGCCGCTATAAGCCTGCTTAACCTAGCGATAGAGTTAAATGGCAGAAACTGATTAAACTACGCTCTCATCATACAGATTTATTTGCGTATTAATACGTGAAGCGAAAACTCTATATATGATTTTATGAAAATTGCGCGGACGGAAGAGTATGAAATTTGGACAATTTGTATTTTATATAGTGGCAGGTGAGTGAAATCTTATATATTTTTTATATATGTAATATTAATATATTAAATGATTAAAATAAAACCAAGCGCACACTAAAGCTACACGATTTTCACCATTTTCACACACATGTATTGCCGAAGCGTAATCGTGACAGCCGTATGTTATACGAATTGTCAAATTATATTTTTCTGTGAATAGAATAATATACATACATATATCGCGGTACGTAAAAAGGTTTGTGGGCGAATTTCGACCAGTTGGCGATCTCTAGTGCATGTAAATAATAGAGAATTAAATTCACTGAATAATTTATTATTGTAAAAATTACTGGTTAAAATAGAAACGGAAAATTTTATATGTGTATTTTTAATTGTCTAGGTACACATTACCTTTTTCACCCATTACTGTGATGGTACCATGGGTCAGCTGAAAATCAGCGTAATGTTTTATGTTTTTTGCATGTAATACATTGCATAAATGCTGAGCTGTTGTACTCATCCTTAAAACTGCCTCTAGGCAGTCAACATGTGATTTTTTTATTTATAGTTTTTGCTAAATTTTTAATTTATTGTATATTATTGTTATTGTACTTATTTGTTAGCTGTTTGTAGTATTTTTAAAGATTAAATTGTTTTCGTTTCATTTCATTTTATTCCATTACATTCCATTTCATTTTATTTGAAAATTGAGTGCTATTGTAAGGTAATGTTTATAGTGTTTCAGTTAAAAAAGAAATTTAGTGTGAACGCGGTTCTTGCAAAGAAAAAGTACTCTAATAAAACAAGCGTTTTCGGTGCTATAATCAAAAATAACGATTTAGATGAAATCGGCGCTATATGTAGGTCGTTGTGTACGCGTTCTACATTATTCATTATATTGCACGACACAAAATCGTTACCGGTGACTCATTAAAGAAATCCAACCGGCCGCCGGCCATTTTCTGGTATTTTGTACCGATAACCGTGACTCAATAGCTGGGATTGACTGTTATCAGCTGCCTCTATAGTGGTTTACATTTTTTAGTTATGTTTATGGTTTTTTGTTTTCAATTCTATTTATTACTTAACTAGCTGTTCGCCGCGACTTTGCCCGCGTAAGCATGTGAGTGCGCTTGGACTTCCTTAATTTGTCACCACAGAAAATACCGTTCTTAGCCGATATTTACTAACTGTAAATTATCTCTTTGCTAAGTTTCGTCTTCGTACGTCACGTAGTTTTCGAGATTTCGTGTTAGGCGAATTTTCGCTTTTACATAAATAGATGTAATGTATGTATGTTTTGTGAAGTGCGTGGACCCGCTGGTGTTGGAGGCTTCGGAAGACGTATATTGACATACAAGATGATGATTTCGTAGAAAGGCTTTGCTTTGTGATATTTATTTGAAAATTGCTGTGTTATGATAATAATAACCAAGCTTTAAAATAAAAAAGTTTTATGAAAAATGGAAAAGCTATTTTCCGACAAAACAACCTTATATACCAATGTACAGCTTGTGTTTGAGTGGATTTCATTGCATGCGAGTATACATACTCGGATACATATGAAAAAAAGTTTTTGTTTCTTTGCCTGTTTGTTACGACTAATCTCTGAAACAGCTCAACCGATTTAGATAAGACTTTATGACTGGCAAATAGCAAAGAGTACAAGGAATAACAAAGATTAAGCAAAAGGACACAAAAAAATAAATGTTAAAAATTTAATTAAACGCATTATATTCATCACTATTTTTCCTGCATTCAAAGGATAGCTGGAAGAGATCTCCTTTAGGGATAAGTTAATCCGTTGCTCCCTAGTAACTCTGTATAAATATTTGGTACAAAAATAAAATGATAATGATAAAAAAGCGTAACGCGGACGAATTCACGGGTAGCAACTAGTCGCATATACACTGTGTACGTAACGAATCGTGACCTTGTGTATTGAACTTATGCTTGAACAGTGTATGTATATTTATTTTTAATCTGTTTAATCATCATTTGCAATCTGTATCGAAGGATGGACCGAGAAATCGCTAATAAGTGATTTGGCGATAAATTGTTGGGGCTTCGCGGAAGGAACAAACACGCGTGCGCTGAATAGCATCGCCGATTTATAAACGTATGGATTTATTATTCATTTAACGACTTATTCAATTATGATATCGCATGAATTGTTTATTTGTTTAATTATTTATTTATATGCTCAAATTTGAAATTGAAAATTTATTTGAAAACTCGTTTACAGGAGCAAATGTAAACTAAAATTAGAATAACGATGACATCTGGAAAATTTAAAACTGCGTATTAGTTGTCATGCCCAGATATGCTATTCGACACCAAAAGTATTCTTAACATTAGTTGAAATGCTGAGATTTCTTACCATGATATTTCAAAACATCCATACACAATTTATAATAATTTGACATCTACGTGTATATACACGCGTACATTTTTAGAGTTCCGTATGTCCAATGGAAAAAGAAATTCTTTTAGGATCACTTCGATGTCCGTCCGTCCGTCTGTCGCACGTGTAGAGCTATAAAGTTGAAATTAATACCAATGAGGAGGTCGTGGCCTAATCAGTGGTCGGCATTTGAGTCGATTGCTAAGTTAAGTTGCTCTGGCTACGACCGGGTGATAGATGGGTGATCCATTCTAGCACTGGTTTATATTTGATATAGGAAAATGAAAATAACTTTATTCTGAATCACACCAGAAAACTAAAATTAACAAAAATAAAAGCAATAAAATATTTAAAATATATATATAACAAAGAAAACATTAAAAAAAAGAATACAAAACAAAAAAATAAAATAAAACATAATAATAAAATTTTCACCGTGTGAGATACATAGCCCGGATGGTTGGATGAGTGGAGGATTTTTTTTTAATAAAATGAATGAAGCTGAAGTCGGTTACGGCGTTATCAAATATTTATACTCCATACTAATAACTAAAGCTGAAGCGCATGTTTGTTTTTTGCACGCGCTTATCTGAGGAACGACAGGACCGATTTGAAAAATTCTTTCAACGTATATCCCATTTAACGAGGAAGGCTGTAGGCTATATATCGTCACACTAAAATGTTTCACCTAATTTTACGTAAGATGGTTACTAGAAACTTAATGATTTCACTTAATCATTTTTATAAAACAAGGGGCAAACGGGCTGGCGGTTCACCTAAACGACTACCGACGCCCATGGACAACTACAACACCAGATGGCTCGCAGATGCGTTGCCGGCCTTTTTGGGCCAGAGCATTAATCTATGAATCAGGTTTGTGAGTTACTTGTAAATCATGAATGCCGGGGTAGGTGTTTATTACAAAAAAACGTACGGGAAAAGAGAACAACCCAAAACGAAAACAAATATAATTAGTTTCCGATCAATAGAAACGAGTGACATAGAAAAAAAAGCTTTAACCTCGTTTTAGCCCACTATCGATACATCATCCATTTTGAACAGTTAAAAGTAGAGCTTTAATTAGGGTTGCCAGTACCATATAATTATAAAAAGCATTAGTGGCTAATCCACCCAGTATAAGCTTTGTTCTCCGACAGTTCCCCTTTCCGTTCCCCTTATAAATAAATCCATGCAATATATTATTTAAATACATATAATTGTAAATTTCATTTATTAATAACCAGGTACCTGTACCCTGCACCTCCAAATTCGTGAGATCAGTGAAACTGACATATTTTGAGAGCTTCAGCTTTCCTGCTAAAAATCAATGCCTAGATTCAAATTCAATCACATAGTCCCTAGATTACGTATTCATACAATAGAATAAATATTATGAACTAGCAGTTTACCGCAACTTCATCCGCGTAAAATTAATCTTCAAAAGCCCATTTCTCCCTTCAATCTGGCCTTATCGTAAAATTCATTCTTAGCATTGGTCTACTAACCATATACCACCTCTTTGCCAAATTTCTTTTTACGTATGTTTTTTGTACGTTCCTCGCTTGTGATTCCCACCGCGCCCACCACGGTGGATCCGCGCCTGATTTCTCTTACAATCAACATATAGCAATCATCCAACACTCATCGGCAACTCCATCTTTGTTAAAATCATGACCTAAGCATCCGATTAAAATAGTATCTAATATTAAGAGTTTGTGGGATAGTCGAGCTACTGGTATTTTCTATATTCAATTTTTTAAATAAATCGCTGGCTCCCACGTAAATTGTCATAACTCCAAATTCCCAACTTCACGGTAGAGATTTACAAAAATGTTAATAGAAATGAAATCATCATGATTAAAATTTATAAAATATATATGCAAAAATAAATACATAATATATCATGCTTTTATCTTTGTATTTTTTTTAATATAATAAGGGGCAAAAGAGCACACATATTTATTTAATAGTGTATTATTATTGTATTGTATTCTATATTGTAGTATAGTGACGACAATATTACAATTTTGTTGTTTGTAACGCTCTACTGTAATGTATATGTAATGTACTGTAATGCTGGGATTTTCGGGTTACGACGATTTACCTGGGAGCCGTCGTAATTCATCAGCAAAAATACCATAGAGCAGTAAAATGACTAAAAAAAACCGACTCTTTAAAAAAAACCGACAGAAAATTGACAAAAGAATAGAACTTGACCAAATTGAAATGGGACCACAGGAGAAGCGCCAGTTTTCAAATAAGAAAAGATTCTTCCGAATCGATTCACTCAGCCGAATTTTCTGAGGTAACAAACGAAAAATAAAACAGGGGAATTGAGAAGTTCTTTCTTTTTTTTAATTCGTTTGAAAATGGATCGAAGAATACCAACTTGTAAAATATCAAAGTTTGTAATCGTCAAATATCATTTTTCAATATTTTAGTAATTAAATATATTTTTCTAATAATTTATCATATTCTAATCTATATATAACTAACGAAGGGTCGCCCAACACGAAATCTCGAAAACCGCGGGACGTACAATGATGAAATTTGACATGGAAGTAGTTTATAGTTAGTAGACATTCGCTAAGTAAAGATTTATCGACAGGACCAGATTAAGGAGGTCTAGGGCTCTAGCAATTTTACAGGGACAAATTCGCGGGAAACAGCTATTGACCCTAAGTTTACGCGGTTTCCTCCTCATACGCTATAAACGTATTTGTTACATAACTTCAAAAGTTGTTGTCCGATTTCATTCAAAATAATTTTCCTAATGAATTATTTTAGCGTGTTCTATCAATATGGAAAATTTCAAGTCTCTATGTCTAATAGTTTGGAAATGCTAGGAGGCGACCACCTTACGGGCAGATAGACGGACGGACGGACAGACGGACCGAGCGACATTATAAGGGTTCCTTGTAGTACTACGGAACCCTAAAAACGACTGAAAGAATGTAGTTATTTAAGAATTTCAGCGACAAATAAATAGAGCGTAAGGGGACTTGTACATTACACATGTATATTTTTTTGGGTAAAATTACTACGAGGAAGACTTTAGTAGTTTTTTTTGCTAGTGATTACCGACGCCCATGGACCACTGCAACACTAGAAGTCTCTCAGGTGCGTCGCTGGCCTTTGAGCAATGAGTATGCTCTTTCGTTGAAGGACCCTAAGTTGTATCTGTCTAAGCATGTCTGATATTTCTGTTATTACTCCAAGAAAGAAATATGCTAGGTAGTAAATCCCTTCTACCGTTGAGTTATCAGGCGTCAAATTTTTGGATCAGTTGTTTATAGGTCTGGATTTTTAACACAATATTTTTTTATTAACACTCTATCTGCTATGTAGCTAAATTAAGCCGTTGAACATATTTTTAACAATTTCGGTATAGACATAGAGTGGGTCTTAGAGAAGGACATGGACTGTTTTCATCCCGAAAATGAAACTTTATGTAGTTGCAATAAGGGCTGAAAATTTGTATACGGACCAAGTCGTGGGTTGCGGTTAGCAAATAATAAATTGAAATGAAATTGAAACAGAAATGAAACGGAAATGAAACGACAACTAAACGAAAATGAAACTGAAATTAAACGGAAATGAAATGTAGTGAAAAAATTTACTTGACATACCCATAATTACAGTGAGGTCTGTCTGACGGTACTCGCACTAGGTATTCCTTCATTTTTTTTTTCATTCATTTAGCAAAGTAATTTTTTTTTTTTTTTATGTACGATTGGTCGACTAGCGAGGTAGCAGGAATGGTTAGCGCTTGACTGTAATCACATCTGGCGAGAAGGAATGATAATAATCTTCGATTGGGGATATTTTTTATTCGTAGCTTATTCAGTGGTTTGCATTAGAGTTGATCGGTAGGTTAAGTAGCTCTTACTGCGGCCGGGTTGTAGATGGGTGACCTATGCTAGCGCTGGTTTTTTAAATACCCCAACCTTATCTGTGTATCAGATGGCACGTTAAACAGTGGTTCGCCATTATTGTTACTGAGTAACATTAGTGAGATTGTAGGGGTTTCGGGAATGATGCCAGACGGCAATCGGCCTTCTTAACTCGAGCCACATCCTTTGTAAGTTAAGTGGACTCTAGTACTAGATCAGGATAACTCTAGGTAGAAGAAGTAAATAACGATTTGAATGCGAAATATTGAAGATCTTTTGTCTATGCGTGAACAGAAAGAATCTTGTTTGAATTGTTCACAGTAGGTTTAGAATTATAGAACAATAGGTTCGATGTTTGAATTCTAGAAATTAGTGCAATTCTGTGGTTGGTTAGTTTTTTTTCTTTGTTTATAATATTAAAAATTAACAATTACATTGAATGATTCAAACATAAACTCATCCGAGTTTTATCGTGAATCATAGCAATCATAGTCAAAAGAGTGTGAACAGAATTTCCATCTTTTTTTTTACGAATAAATCCTCGGGAATAATCTTTTAAGAACAGGGCGTAAAATAATTTCTCATAGCTTTCAAGATGTGTTATTACATGACCGCAACATCGAGCAGTCTACATTACTTCCATGATCACTTCGAGCAGGACTTATCCGGTGGAAAGTTGAGGTTCCCCAACAGAGCATGTACAGAATTTCCATCGTCTTTTTACGAATAAATCCTCGGTAATAATCTTTTAAGAACAGGGAGTAATACAATTTCTCATAGCTTTCAGGATGTGTTATTACATGACCGTAACATCGAGCGGCTACATTACTTCCATGATCACTTCGAGCAGGACTTAGTGGGTGGAGAGGTTCCCCAACAGAGCATGAACAGAATTTCCATCGCTTTTTTTTACGAATAAATCCTCGGTAATAATCTTTTAAGAACAGGGAGTAATACAATTTCTCATAGCTTTCGGGATGTGTTGTTATTACATGACCGTAACATCGAGCGTCTACGTTACTTCCATGATCACGTCGGGCAGGAAGTCCGTGGATTTGAAGTGCTCCAACAGCATGATCATTTAAATGATCATTCAAATACCGCTATGTCTGTCTCCAGCATTGGGATACATGTTACAACCACAAGATTGTCTATGTTTCGTCTATACTCTATAGTATAGACGAAAAATATTATGAGAATTAGTTTGCATCGACATTTTGCAAAATTTGACTGTTTTGATATCCTAGTATGACAATATCACACTGTTGTTCCAAAAATGGAGATTTGTATGTATGTGTATGTGGTTGTATAATCAATACTCCGAGAATCTATATATACATATAAAAATCAATCGTTCGTTAATCTCGCTAAAACTCGGAAACCGTATTATCGTTTTAAATTTCTTTTCTTTTGTTTAATTCCCCTTATTTCAGGGAAGGTTTAAAAGAAAAGAAAAACAAGAAAAGTCAAATGATTATTTAAAAATACTAAAAACTGCGGATGTGGTGGTTACTTCGAATAAACTTTTGATTGATCTGCTATCTAATTTTACATTGGTATTTCATAAAACATCCGCCGGTGTCAGTCTTTATGGAAAAGACATGAAGGTTTTGGGTTAATTAGTTAAAAAGCGATCAGCCAAAATTCAAGGAAGACAACGTCTGTCGGGTCTGCTAATAAAAACTAAATATCGCCCGACCACTAAAAGACTATTATTCGTCTTAAGCTTCGGAACGGAAAGAAAAGAGTGTAATTATTCACAAAATAACAATTAACAAAAATTTCGTTTACTCGCAAAGGGGTAAAAGTTGATAATCTACATCCATTAGGTAGAGTGCGTTCAGTCTAAAAATGCATGCTCTTCCATTAAATTTGCAACGCTTGCTTGTGTGTGTCGCGATTTTATTTAAACTCTACCACACACTCCAAGCCAATGTTACTGATGTGCTTGTGTGATTGCGTCTACACACTATTTTGCATGTAAGAGGTGAACACTTTTGAAGGACGTGCATTTTTAGACTGAACGCTCTCTAACAAGTTTCACTATTTCCCATTAAACAGAATTTAGATGGTGAAACCCAAACATGAAATCAAAACCTAATTTTTGAGCATTTAGTGAACAATTCTATTCTAGGTTAAGTTGCTCTTGCTGCGACCGGGTGATAGATGGGTGACCCATTCTAGCACTGGTTTATATTTGATATCGAAGAGTTTGTTTTTTTTTTGTTTGATTACTTGAACACGCTAATCTCAGAAACTACCGGCCCGATTTGAAAAATTATGGATGGACATACTGAATTAAGCCTGTAGGGGTTCCTTTTATAAAACCTTAAAAAGTGGCAATTACAACAAAAAACACAATATCATTAGAAAAATCGGTTATCAAAAAAATGTGTACATTTAGGAATATATGTCAAAAAAATGGAAGTGTTTAAATTTTTCTGATGAGATTCAGATCAGATTCAAATTTTCAGATGAGAGACATTAGATCATTTTAGTAAGTTTCATAAACTAACATTTAGTTAACTTATACAGTTATAATAAAAAATGGGCAAGAGTGTGTCAAGTACCTTGCTTGTTCCTCGCACATTGTAACTAACTGTAAGTGCAGTGACATTTATCTCTATACTAACTTTTAATGTCTTTGTAAATAATGTTTAAATGTACAATGTTGGTGGCCTCATAAATAAAAAGAAACATGCTTATATAGAAGGGTTCCATGTCTAATATGCTATAAATGTATTTGTTAAATAACTTCAAAAGTTTATTCCGATTTTGTTTAAAATAATTTTCCTAGTGAGTTTTTAGCATGTTCTATCGACATGAAAAATTTCAAGTCTCTATGTTTAATAGTTTGGAAGTGCTAGGTGGTCCACCTTACTGGCAGACGGACGGACAGAGAAAAATTACTAGGACTACATACGATACTAGTACTACAGAACCCTAAAAAGAATGACTGGTACTAAACTCTAAAAAATATCTTCTACGTATATTCATACAAAATAAATCCCAAAATATTGCTTAGCTCACCTCTTGTTACTTGTAATTCCTTACTCAGCCTTTCATTGACCATTTTCAATGATGTTATTTGGTCTAAAAGGCATGACAGTAAGCGGCTACCCACTTGGCTTCCTGACAAGCCTGAACCGGATTCAGATCCTGACTCTACATCCCCATTGGCAGGCCTAGCAACATCTGGTAGTCCCCTCACACAAGGATCACTAAACCTACGAGTGTTATTCCCTTCATCTTTATCATTTTGTTCCCGAGATCAAGCAAACAAACTCTTCATCTTTATATTTTACTATAGATTCTACTATCATAATCTTCTTTACATAGAGACGTATCTTCGAGCCATTTGCACCACCAGAAGGCGATGAAAATGTCCATGAGCAAGCGATTCAAGCATACCACTTGCCCGTTTGTCCATTGTTCTACAAATTTACATAAACGCAAAACATCTTCGTAGAATCATTCTTCAGCTTAGCTATTTAGATGCGACTTAGAGACCTTCAAGTTAGAAGCAAAATCTCTCTCTTTCTCAAAGACCGCGCTGGGTCGGAGACGTATCTTTGAGCCAGAAGGCGATGAAAATGTCCATGAGCAAGCAACTTCCATCTTGTCCGTTTCATCAATTTCATCAAAAATCATTCAATCAACCAACTTGCCCATTTGTCCATTGTTCGATATAAGAAAACTGATAATAGATAACTTATATAGAGTCTATTAAGGAAGTCTTACCTTAATCTGCAGCCGGTAATTGAGTCGATCGCTAGCTAAAGTAACTTATACCGCGGCCGGATGATAGATGGGTGACCTATTATAAATCTGGTTTTCAAATATCAGAGCTCCTCCGTTTTTTCGAACGTACGTAAAACAGTGGGTCCCGTCCATTTAGATATTGTGGGGCTTCTGGGGATGATATATGACGGCAGTCGGTCAACGTAACTCATCTCCATAGTCACACCCTCATCAATCTAAGTGGAACCTGGTCCTAGACCAGGATAACGCTATAGAGAAGAGGCACAATAAATTTTTACCTATAATTTCCGTTTCGCTGGCTGCACGCCAACGCCACCTGTTGAGTGGCACGCGATCATAGCAGAGTCTCTCGCCAGTGAACACGCAATTTAAAAGTTTTATCAAATTTAATGCATTTCTACAAACGCGTTTAAAGAATTTCTCACAACTCGGGTGGCTTTAAAGTTTAACTGCTTGTACGAACACGCTTTCGTTTGGTGTACAAAATTATTTTAAATGACAGAACGTCTAAAAATTACTTAGATGAGAAAAGAAAAGGAACAATAAAACAAATATTTTTTGGGATTTTTTTCACGAGTCGTCATGGTTCATCTGCGAGGAGGTCGTGGCCTAATCGGTGGTCGGTATTTGATTCGATCGCTAAGTTAAGTTACTCTGGCTGCGACCGGGTGATAGATGGGTGACCCATTCTAGCACTGGTTTATATTTGCGGTTTGTGAGACTTCCCGGTGGCCTAAACTCGTCATTAAAGGCCGGCAACGCATCTGCTAGCCTTCTGGTCGTGCAAATATCCATGGGCGTCGGTAGGCACTTGGGTGCCTGCTGCCTGCTCCTTTGCCCCTTGTACCATAATATACATATATATATATATATATATATACACACATATTCTTTGTTAAAATTATAATTTAATTCAGAAAAGTAATTCTATTGGCTTAAAGGCTCTTTGTAATCTGTTAAGTGACTTTCAGTATTGCCATCATGATAAATCGCGTAAGACGAATGTTATTGGTCTGTCGCAATGGCGGCATTAGTGACGTATCGTTTTAGCAGTGTTGCCATCATTAATAACAGTATGATTAATTTCTATTGGTGATTATTATGGCTTATATTGAAATAGTTTTACCTTCTCTACTAAGATTGGTATTGTATTATGAGACAATAATAACCATGGTATTTGCTATGGTCATGATATTATTTTCAGATAATATGCTTTTTTGCCCCTTGCTTACATAAATTTAAAAAAAAAAGATTATTCGTTCCATTCCAACCGTTTCAACTATGTCTGTTTTATGCATATATGAATGTTGGTTGGCCACCTTAGTTAAATGTAATGCCGGCGCCAGACAGGGTTATTTGAATGATCATGTAGTGTGGACGAGGACTTTGTGTAGCTGCGCAAAGTTTTGTAGCACTTTGTAGTTTTCAAGGATAAAAATTGACAAACACTTTGTGCTATGTTTGGCTCCGGTATAAAAGCAATATGTAAAAGATATCCCAGTTATTCACTTAGGTCCCTGAGACAAAGAAAGACTTATACTTAAGTGAAGATACAGAAAACTAATGTGAACGCGCCATAAAAAAACAACTCGTTCATAAATAAACTTGACCTACGTGTTGTAACGAAACTAGTGATAAGATTACACAAGGAATTGAGCAATCTGACCCAATTATACTATTTTATAACATTTACTCTATACCTGTTATTAAAGTATTGAAAATAATCATATTGTTAGTTAACGCTTCAAGTTTTAATGGACTTATAACTTTGAAGAACATCGCTAGAAGGTATAGCTACATATTTTTAGGCTGGCCGTCGGCGCAGTGGGCAGTGACCCTGCCAGTAAACCATCCTTGGGACAGGACAACGTCTGCCGGTTCCGCTAATGTTTTTATATTATGATCAGCAATATCAAAACAAAACACTAGCAATATAGTAAGCTACAATATATTGAGGAGGTCATGGTATCATCAGTAGCCGGCATTTGATTCGATCGCTAGGTTAAGCAGTTCTTACCGCGGCCGGATGGGTTACCCATTCTAACACTGGTTTTTAAATATCTGATCTTCTTGGTGTTTCGAAAGGCATGTAAAACTGTGGGATTAATGTTGTGCTGAGTGATATTAGTGAGATTGTGAGGGTTTCACCAAACCATATACACAATTTTAATTATCGGTGCAATGACACTGTTATATTTGACAATTAATATACATACGGTCGTCATGACTTCGCTTTGACACGATCTTATCCAGTAAATTGTATATATGTGTGTGTAAATCGTAAGGCCACTGCCAAAGTGTGCGTGTGATTTTCTATTAATAATTTAATATATTTATAATGCATATTGTATAAAAATATTAGCATTCGCACATAGGTACACTTCCGTCCGCGCAATTCTCTTGAAATGGTACCGAAAGTTTTTGTTTCACTTTGACATTGGACAGTGTCGAGTGACAAAGCTAGTGTAGCGCAAAATTCGAGATGATTTATTTAAGTCAAGTCTACTTAAGTCTGTTAGAATTTACTGACATGTACATTTATCATAAGTAACATAAATAAAAAGGAAAGATTTGATTGTTTGTCTGCAGTGAATAGGGTCAGAAACTACTGGACTCGTTTGAAAAATTCTTTCAACTTTACAATTCTACATTATCCCTTACTAGCTGTGCCTGCGACTTTGTCCGCGTAAAATCAGGTGGAAACATTTAGCGTGATGATATATAGCCTATAGGCTTTCTCGATAAATGTACTATCTAACACTGAAAGAATTTTTCAAAACGGACCAGTAGTTCCTGAGAATACACTGAGTAAACAAGCAAAAAACTCTTTAGCTTCATATATTAGTATCGATGAACAGAATAGAAATTTTTCAAAAAGTTAGAGATCCGTATGACAAATCAGACAATGTAAAACCCATACGAAGCTGGGGCGAGTCGTTAGTATAAAATTTATATAAAACGGATTAAAATATTCTTGCCGCGGATGGGTGATAGATGGGTGTACATTCTAACACTGTTTCTCAATAACTGTGAATTTCTCAGTGTTTCGGAAATCACATATAACAGTGGGTCGCGATTGGTGTCACTGAGTGATATGAGATTGTAGGGGGTTCCGGGGATGATGTCAATCGGTCATCTTAACTCATCCTCCAGCCATCCATTCTCGTCATCAACCTCTGCAATCTAAGCAGGCCCAGGTAGGAAACCGGGATAATGCTAGGTAGAAGGGGAAGGTTGACACGCAACGCGAACAAAGTTGTGGTTTATCAGTAGTATATCTTTATTGTGACAGTTTAAATTGAATATGTAAAGGACATATGCCATGTTGTTAAGCAAGTAACCTTATGTCCTAAAGGTGGTGTATTCTTTACCTGGCACGAACTAAGATATGCACCTGGAAGTTTTTATTGGAAGGAATTTTCTAACAAAGTGAATTCCTGTAGTGTAACGTTATTCTACACCTGGATATTTGTTCTAGATATTTTTAAGGTAATGAATTTTTATAGGCGTTGGTCCATAATAAATTTAATATAAGTTTGTAACATGTGTACGCACGTAAAAATATATTATCCATAAAAGAAAGTTACATAAATATAACTAGCTATGCCCGTGACTTGGTCCGAGTAAAATTGGGTTAAAAAAATAGATCCAATTTTAGGCTATTTATGCAGCCTATAGCCTTCCTCGATAAGTGGGCTGTCTAATACTGAAAGAATTTTTCAAATCGGACCAGCAATTTCTGAGATTAGCGCGTTCAAGCAAACAAACAAACAAACTCTTTAGCTTTATGTATAGATATAGATTTATTTTCAGATATATTCAGTTAAAAATTTGCCATAAAACCGTTGTTTATTTATTTGTACACGTGCATTTATTGACAGTTGTGTCGCGTGCGGAAATACGTGAGTCATGCCTTACCGTGAGGTTTCCCTGATCACACGTTACTTGCGATAATTTAACGCCGATAACCCAGTAGTGTATGGCTATACATTGAATTTAATACAGGTGTGTAATAGATAAGAATCTGTAACGATGCTTCAATGTAAAGCGAACAAGGAATATGCGTCACCACCTTAAAACGGTGCGTCGTATCCAATCGATCACAAATCCCCCCCCGTCCTTGTCACATTTCCGATACTCCCTCTGCCGTGGTCTGACGTCACATAATAAAAGAGCAGTCTTTTAAATTAATTTGTTGTATGTATAATAGAGAAAGAAATTAAATTTTGATATGTGGCAATGCTTTTGTTAAACCACCCCCCCGCCTGTTGTGTCAAATTTTGGTGTGTGTATCCCCCCCTCTCTCTATAACGTGTGATGTGATTTATGGATGACCCCTTATGTGTATGTAGAGTCAGTTTGGGGAGTAATAATACTACTATCGGCACTGTTAATGAAATGCTGAGAAGCGCCAGTAAAAACTTGATGTTCTCAATAAACACCTTTTTAATTCATATTTCCAGCACTATTATAATTTAAATTGGTCAATATGGGTATTGAACACTAAAAAATAGCCAAAACCGTTTGAAGAGACGCTTATATAAAAGGGTTCAATACACTATAAACGTGTTTGTTAAATAACTTCAAAAGCTATTTACCTGTCTGATTTCAGCCTGAATAATTTTCCTAACGAGTTTTTAACATGTCCTATCAAAGTGGATAATTTCAAGGCTTAATTTCTAATAGTTTAGAAATTCCAGTGGGTCGGAGACAACTTGCGAGTGAACAGAGCGAAACTATTATAGATTCTTGTTGGACTAGTGAACCCTAATTTTTTTCAATTAAAGTGTTTGATCTACGATTTTCCAATAGAGATTATTCTGAGGACAACTTCCTTACTGGCACTTCACTATTGTAGTACAATATTTCCGAACCAATGACAGACTCATTACTAATCTTATGCCACGAGAAACAGTAGAACAGAACAGTTACACGCCGCAGATAAACTGCAAACATTTATATTGATATGTTCAAATATTTATATATTTTTTAAAAATATACATAGAGTATGTGACAATAGAAGGGACTTCAATTATATTCAATTGTGCATGAAAAACTAAACTACTTTGCTATAATCCGCGAATGAATACGCGTCATGTCATGGATGTCATGGTCAATACATGTCATGGATTTCCGCAAAGTAACGCCTGATTCTATCAGTTATATATTCAATTGTAATTTCTTCAATAAGCAAACTATTCAAATTTGCGTTCAGAAACTTTGTAAGTTTTAATAATATTAGCAGATAAAATAAGAAACAATATTCATTTTTAAAGTCCTTCTTAAAAGTATTTAAAAAAAACTTGCTCCTTTTAAAATGATAAATAAACGTAGTTAATGTTAATTGATACGCTTGATAAAAATTAATAAATAGGCAATCTGTTCGTTTTGTAAGAATATTATATATATTTTTTAATACTTATAATATAATATATTAACATAGTATCTTTTAAAACAGCATAAATTAATCGACAATTTCAACAAGTCCCGTCTATTAGAATTAATTACTCTGTGAAGTCTTGTAGATTTGACAATATGCTTATACTGATAGTGTATTAATTATATTCTAACTATGTTTATGCATTTACTTCGCTATGTATGAGCAGTTTACCTTTTTAATGTTTACGAGATATATACATATATATATAGCACATATATAAATAGATTTTCATTAAATAATTATAACATATTTATGACATAGGCCTTATTAATGCGTTATAGTGTCTGACGTGCAAATGGCGCGAAGTGCTTGCTAATAATGGTAAACGGTTTTATAGAGCGAGGGCGTCATAGACTAGAAAAGTGAATTTGTTTTTGATTTTGGAATTTTATTTTTTTTATTGTCTTTGTGTCTTCGGTTACATGAATAGTTAAATCAATTTGTATTGCAACTAAAAACTGAAATATATTAATTTAAGATTGTTGTTTCTAATCTATATTCAATTATGAATGCTAAATAAACATCGCTCTATACGTATCAACAGTTTTTTTTTAATGTATCTCAATTGTACGTTATTTGTATTTGTATGTTTATACAGTTGCAGTATTTTCTAGCGAGGAATTTTCATTTCCAATTGACGTAAAACAGTCGGTTAATGGCAAAAAAAAGTTTAAAACAGAAATAACTGTTTTTTTTTTAATTTATTGGTTTAAGGTTTATAGTGTTCATCCAAGAGTATCCAATAAAGTTCACTTTTACACGTTGTTAAAGGTTACTACGTCTTGTGTAATTTAACTTAAAAGAGACTATGATATTATTTTCTATATATTCTTATAGCAACGACCTCGCTCTATAGAGCCACGAGTACTAATATAGAAATATATTTTAAGTTGTGTATTAATGTATTAATCATTTAATCACTGTTCGGACGGTATTTTGAATCGTCTCCTGTAGCTTAGGGTGTTTTAAAATTCTATATAAAGTTTGGGGAGAATCGCAAATTGTGTACAAAACACTGAACTGACAGTGCAATTTACTCAATGTACTCTTTGGTAGCAATTTTCATGTATTCCTTGATCACCATCTGAGTATGATTTGTTTTTAATCATAAATTTTTTCTGATAACCTTTTAAAACATATGTATGTAAATTGAGCTTGTTTATTTTTTTTTCATAAAACGAGCTATATATGTAAATTGAAAAAAAAAAAAACATTCAACCTTCTTTTTTACAATGAACTGTGCCATGAAATTACGGTGATACATTATTGTATGTCATTTGCGACTCTCTTTGGGCTACGTTTTTTATGAAAGAGGCATGATGGAATTTTTTTAGTTTTTTTTTTTGTCTTATAGTTAGGGATGATGGGAAAGAATTGTTATCTGTGTCTATATTGAAAAAAAAAGATAACGAAAATAAATTACAAAGGTTGTTATTATTTATATCAAATGAATCTTTTTGAAATGATAAGTACTGCTTATGGTTGTAGGTTTATCAAAGGAGATATTAGTTTTATAGAAGAAATTGTAAGTTTATTAAACTTACTATTTCTAGAACGGGAGTTTTTTTAAATAATATATTTATTAAATTAATTGGAAATTCATTTTTTTTTTAAATTTAAAAATGGAACTTTCATATATAAGTTTTATAACAAAACAACAGGAGGTATATATGAATGCATATCGATTTTTTTGTAAATTAAAGTCATGATATAAATCTAATCTAATTAAAAATATAATCTGAATAGTATTAAAAAAATAAAAGCTCAATTTTTCTTTTCGATATAGACACAGCATGGGTGAGTTTTAAAGTCGTTTAGTGAGACGGCCATGCCTCTCGATTGTGACTGAAAGTGAATTTTTATGCCTTCTTATGACTCGATTTTGCCTCGTGCCGACAAAATGCCTGATAACCCTTCCTATCCAGTTGTTTTTTTTTTTTAAATTAATATTTTGGGTATCCATTCAGTATTTTTTGATGAATACTATGAATACTTTAAGTGAGGAGGTCATAGCTTAATCAGTGGCCGGCACTTGAATCGATCGCTAGGTTAAGCGGTTCTTACTGCGGCCGGGTGATGGGTGGGTGACCCGTTTTAACACTGGTCTTACAAATTTCCGACCTCCGTGTTTCGAAAAGCACGTAATACAGTGGGTCCCGATTAATGTCAACGGGTGATTTAGTCTTGAGATTGTAGAGATTGTGGGGATTCCGGGGATGAGGTCATGTCCCCTCCTACTGCCTAAAATGTAGTCCTAATTTTAATAAAAAAAAAAAACAGCTAGATCGCAAGTCCCAGGCACAGCTATGGTTCCTTACATGGAATTCAGGCTAAGAAAATCGCCTCTCTTTATCAGAAACTTTAATAATGTATTAAAGCAGGCACTGGTGATATTGTCAAAAAAAAACTATTCCTATTTTTTTTTTCCTATGATTGTTTTTTCTTTTTTAATTACTGCTAAAATCTAAGTTGAACAATGCAAAAAAAAAACACGTGGATAAAAATATTTTCCCAATGTACATTTTTTTGTACATCGCGAAAATATTTTCAAATTTTACTTTCAAATGTGTCGCAGTCTAACGTGTCGGCTGGTCTATTTATTAAACGACTAGTCCATTTTAGATCAGTCGTTGTAATTATTGTTTGATTAATATATTCTCACGCAGCTTTAATGGTGGCTGGATATTGTGATGTAATCTTTTTATTGAAACCAATCAAAATTCCAATGTTTGGTTTGAAAAATCAAACAGTATTTTTAAATATATTACTTTGACAAAAAAATATCTGGAATGATATAACTACAGTTTTATTCGAAGATTGCGACAAGTGTGGGTACACGCTTACTCGTGACTAAGTTATACTATTCGAAACCATCAGATTTTTTTTTATAAAAGAGTTTTTTTAATGTCTTTTAAAACCCGCTTGTAGTCGGTAAGTAGAAAACAAGTTACACCATATATATATCATCTTTAAGGCGTGTCTGTGTGTGATCTCATCATCACATGCGTTCCTAATTTTTTTGACTGTACAATTTTTCTCTTAATCGACTAAATCTGCATTCTACAAAATATGTCACTGGGTAGACTTTAAAATAATATCCCTATGGCTGACTGTCGTACAAAATATTGTTAGTTATAATTTTGTTTCTCTGTGAGTGAATTTTGTAACAAATTCTTTGAGAAAAATAAATTCTTTAATCGTAAATCAGAGGTAGTTATGGCTTTGAGTTTAATATAAAAATTAAAATTCGAAGAGGTAAATGGACTAGTCGTTTAATAATCTGTTCAGGTTTGCCTTTGGACAGCGACGAGTACATTTTTTTTAAAGGTGTCGTTGTCTACTGAGTTTTCCGTACGAAATGTGCGTACGGCTTGAGCCGGTGCGGTGTGACGAGAAGAAAGAAAAAAAAATGCATTTTTTTTTAATAATTAGAGTAAGTTTTATTTTGCCTGTAAAATCGTCTGGGTTGTTATATCGTGTAAATATTCCTAAGAGGCGGATATTAAATAGAGTATGTTTTATTGCTTTCGACTTTTATTTATGAACCTTCACCCCTTTCAGTCTTGAATATTTATAGTAATAGTCCAATCGGATAGCTCAAAACAATGAGGGGATAAACAGGAGAAAATTCCAGGCAGCATTTTTATTACTGCATTGTTTACGGTTGGTCATTTATAATAAATACCACTTTGTATATTTCCTTTTCCTAAAGGTTGTGTGGAAAAATCAAAGATTTAAAATTTACTGATATTCATGTAACAACCACATTTATGGATTGGACGTTAGTGCAGTGACAAAACTTAGGAAGATATACATAATAGTAGGGGAGTTTTATAGTCACTCCTGGTCACGGCGTCCGCGCCCCCCGACCCCGACACGCCGCGCTCCGCCCGCAAGCGGCCCGCGCCCAGACTGCCGGCGCCAAGGAAGAGGGCGCTGCGGATATAAGCGCGGCACGACGGAAATCGCGTCCGAGACGCGCGGGACAAAAATAAATAATGCATTCAATGTATTTTTCGTTTTATTTTTAAATCTAGTATGTGACCGCTCGAGGAATGCGCTAGTGCTGTGACCTAATTAGCGATAGTAAACGAAAGCTGACATTTTCGTTTGATACTAAACTAGTGCATACGTAAGCTGCTTTTATCTAGTAGTATTTTTAATTCCCTATTGCATTGAAATTGTTATTAGAAACTATTAGTATATATAGTGTACTAAGTTAGTAATATTGTATTAATATTTAGTATGTGAGAGCTGTGGTCGAAAATGCGGATCCAGAATTGGTTTATATAGCCACAAACGCAAGTGCCAAAATAATCCACGCGTCGTTTGAATCATCTGTCATAGATGTAGGCCAATGATGATGATGAGTGTGCTAGTGTAATAACACTAGCACACTACTCAATACTAATTTCAATATGTGTATGTATGCGTGTGTTATAATAAGCTTATAAAATATTCCGACTAAATCTTTGAGGTGCCGTGGTGGCATTTCTCCAGACCACGTTTCGCCAGTTTTCTTGCTTGAAAATAAATAAAAACGGTTGTTTATTAAAGGAACTTGAAGTAAACGGATCAGTCATTTAAAAAAAAAAAGAAATCACGAGCATACAACCGCTGTAAATTGTGAAAAAAACCGCAGAGTAATAACCGCTACACACTTATTGGTAAATAAAAAATCAATGTCGATTAAACTGTATTTTTACCGTTGCGTTTAGAAGCCGATCGCTCATTTCGACATTTCTTCTCCGAGCTTGCTTGTTGCGATTTGACTGCACAGTTTTATCGCAAAGATTTATCGATACGTGTGTGGCGGTTACAAAACGTTATCTACACGCACGTAGCAATCAAGACCACTCTTGTCATCACTGTACTCTTGTTAACACTCCAGTGTTGTAGTGTTATAGAGCTGATCTGATGAAGGGTATAAGCACGAATTCGACCATTAATAAACCTATAGAGACATTAGTAGTATGCAATACTGTAATAACGACGTAACCGGTGCTCACTTTTTCACCATAATTCTTGGGAAGGTTTTTGATGACCGATTTTTGTGGCATTTGACCTTAAATATCTAAGCACGCAAAAGCGGTGAGCATTATGACTTTCAAGACGACATTTGTTAAGCTAAAATGAGCGTATATACAAAAATCAGCCAGTTACGTTTCATTCCGCAGTGAAACGCTTAGAAGACTGGGCTATACTTCCAATAGATGGCGTTCGTACGGACCTTTATTTTGTCCATAAATTGGGCAAGACGTAGGACGGGTCCGCTAGTTTAATATACTTTAACAGCGTACGGAACACTTGAAATTTTTGTCTTGATGTTCGCGTATCGTTAATTGATTTTAATATGTAACATATTTTAATTTATTACATAGTACACACAGTTTTATTACGTAGTTACATACACCCTACCCCACTATGTAGATATCCTTGATATAATATAAACATTATTTGAAATAATGTATGTACACATATGCCATTAAAATATACCTCAAGCTTGTTAAAGAGGAAGGCGACAATCCCCATTATAAAAAATGCGGATGTCGGTTTCTGTGTTACGCTTTAGCGTCTAACTAGTCAACGAATCGTCATAGAATTCGGCATACACGTTGTCAAAGTACCGAAAAGGACACCAATACATACTGTCGTCTTAATTACATTTTTTTGCATGTCGACAGTGCACTGAGAAGTTTTTCTTATTTTACAAGAGGCAAGCGAGCAGGCAGCAAGCAGCTAAGTGCCACCGACGCTCACGGACATCTGCACGACCAGGAGACAAGCAGATGCGTTGCCGGCCTGTAATGACGACTTTAGACCATCGGGAGATCTCACAAACTGAACGAAACACGACAACAATACCATCACTTGACATGACGGCAATGCCACCAGTTCACGCCGATCTCATGTGAGAAAGAGGTAGTGGTACCGGGACGCGTCGGCTCAATTCGGCTAGAAGCATGGCGCTACCTCTAATTGAAAAGATAGGAGTAAGGAAACGGGATGGAGTAAGAGGATATAAAGGAAGATGGGGAGGTCAGAAAGGAGATAGGTATTTTCAGGTGCGTTGCCGGCTTTTAATGACGAGTTTAGGCCATCGGAACGTCTCACAAACTGAACGAAACGCGACAACAATACCATCACCCGACGTGACAACATTGCCACCACTTCACGCCGATCCTATGTAAGAAAGAGGTACTGGTACCCGGACGCGCCGGCCCAATACGGCTACAAGCGCGGCGCTACCTCTAATAGCACGACGCTACCTCTAATAGCACGACGCTACCTCTAATAGCACGACGCCGCCTCTAACAGCATGGCGCTACCTCTAATAAAAACTTCTGGTCTTCTATACAAACCAATAAAATCTAAAGGTTTCTTTGTTATGAGAAAAATATTTTTATATTTACCAAATGCGATCACCAAAACGGTCAATACCCTATTGTCACGAGATCTTTACTGGCATATAAATAATTTTACAAAATGATTGTGTAACACTAGCTGCTTCCCACGACTTTGTCCGCGTTAGATTCAACTTGCCATTACACCTCCATAATGTGGCTCTATAGAAAAACTCCTTTTTAGAGGATGTCTACTAACTATTAACTACGATGCCAAATTTTATCTTAGTACGCTTCGCAGTTTTCGAGATTTCGTGTAAGATGGCCTTTCGCTACTTTACATATTAGAGTTGGCCTGGTGAGCGAAATTCGACCACAAACCTAATGTGGAAAATTTAAATTCTTTGTACAATGACATAACATTATAGATACTGTTGTTTATAATTAATATTTTTACGGTCGTAGTGACTACGTTTTGACACAATCTTATAGTAAAACGTATAGATGTGTGCATAAATCAGTGTAAATCGATTGGAATTGGTGTGCGTGATGTTTTATTTTAATAATTTCGTGTATTTATAATGCATTTTATATAAAAGTATTAGCGGACACGGCAGACGATGTCCTGCCCGAACGTTGGGTTTCTTGCTGTTTGCTACATTTTTTTATCTTTTAGTATTGGTCACGTTGCCGTTTCCTTTCCATTGCCCCTTACATATGGTTTCACTAATTTGGCGTTAATGGCTTAAACATGATAGATTGATATATGTTGTTGAGGACTTTTTTGTAGAACTATTTAAGATAAACATTTCCTTCATACACTATATACGTGTAACTCTAACGGTTTTTGCAGTTATTAATTAATTAAAACATCAGGCGACCCGCGGAAATTATTATAAAATCTCTTGAAATAACTCGAATTAATTTTGGCTCGTTGATTTTGGAAATGTTTGCATTCAGTGTTGAGAAGTCGAGACAACCGGATTTGAAGGCATTTGCTATTTATTCATTTATTTACTTACCTATTTCAATCAAATTAGACGATCAGTGTCATTTAAACTAATGCCGGAGCCAGATATAGCTCAAAATGTTTGTACATTTTTGTCCTTGAAGACTACAAAGTTCTACAAAACTTTGCGTAGTTACACAAAGTCCCCGGCCACACTGCATGACCATTGAAATAATCATTAAAATGAAGCTACATGTATGTCTGGCTCCGGCATAATACGATAAAAAAATTGAAATTAAATTAAACAAGTATCAGTCAATACAACCAATAAATTATTTTTAAACAGTCTTAAAAAGAAAACTGTCAAAATAGAAGGATTTGATTACAGCAGTTATATCTGATTCTTGTAGTAAAAACTCCATGATTTGGTTTTGTGTTCCTAAGCCGCAAACATTTTGGATAAATAATGTTTAAGTTGCTTGTAATTTGCCATTTTATTATTATTAATGTTATTAATGCTGTCATTGGTTATGAAAGAATTTATGTCTGAATATAAAAGCGAGTTGTATTTTTAATTTTTAGTAGATTTATTTTTGTTTTTTACATAAGTAAGGAAGCAAACGTGTAAATTGCCTTTTGGTGACCGTGCACTGCACTGTAAAAATGCCCTTAGACGATTGCAAATATCAAGGGCAAGGTAAATATCAATTCTCGCGACTTGCCAATTTTTTGGGCAGAGGACGATAGCCCTCTTTTTTCGAAAAGCATTAGCAATATGTTAATACTGCTAGTAAGCAGGAACACACAACTACATCAATAGTTTTTTTTTTTTTTAAATATTACAAGAGGCAAACGCGCATTTGCCCCTAGTTAGTATTGTGATGGCTGTGATTTTTTGTAGTATGGAGGTCTTTCCATATTCGGGTAGCTCTGTGTAACGAATAAGATAGTATCGTTATATAGGGTATAATTAAAAACGTGACAATTCTTGTAATATGTTTCCTTGGTTCGCGCAGTTTCATATTTCAGTGGAAGTAACTCATAGGTGGTATAAGCGACAAAAAATTGGTACCGAAAGCTTTTGCTCTACGTATTAGTATTATATTTGTATATAGAAGAAAACGCAGCTTGCTGAAGTGAGCAATTAATGCACTTGTGTTAATTTAGTGCCCTCTCATTTGCTCGGGCGCCAACATAACACAAGTGCATCAATGATTCATTTTGCGCTCGCTGCAATAATCTACTATGTTACCATTTCAAGTAGGCAAACTTAAAAGCTTGTTTTAAGATTGGCCACGACGATATGCCTCAGGGGTCTGAGTTTTGAAACGAACTCCTAGCGGACTTTAGCCCGTCCTTAAAATCCGTCCAGATAAAATCATATGGAAAAAGGGTAGGGTGGCCTTTCTGCAGTGGGAAAAAATAGGCTCTAAATAAATAAATGCTCTTAAAAACATAATAAAGCTGTTATTAAGAGTGTTTTCTATCGCTTAGGGAGTTTTGTATCTCGTAATAGCGACCATTTGGAGGCGAGTAAGGTGTAATGGAAACGGAATGCAATATGCACTATTGCGAGCCGAGTGCGGTATAAATAAGGCAAGATATCATCTTCTGGCACACCGCCAGCCACACCTGCGTCTAGTAGCCAAGTATAAAGATAAATAATAACACTAAAATCACTTAAGCGGTTAAAATGTAATGTAACCATGTCTAGAAAAACCGGTAATTATAATAAGAACAGCTGTTCATTAAAAACTTAACTAATTTGCTTAAGTACCCGAATGAATACGAGGGAAAATGAGTGCAATGCTGAAACCCGTAAGCTACAACACTAATCCCATCACAGCACAGCACTCCACTGACATTCCGATGTGCACAAACGAACATTTCGCTGCGACACCGTAACATCATCAGTAATAGACTCTTCGGAGGTAATTCGTAAAGTGCTTAGTCAACACTGTTTTTACACAAGTCAGTGTAGTGCTGTGCTTTGGTGGTAGGTTCGGAGGTGTGGCTTATCGATGTTTTTTTTCATATATGTCATGGATTTCCGCATAGTAGCATTCTATCAATTGAAATAGATGTTGTTCGGTAGCTTAGAATTAAGCTGTGATTAATTTAGTAGTTGAAGATGATAGATAGCCCCATAGCAGGATCTTGAGTTTATGTTGTTCTGCTGAGGTGCAGGCGGCGCCCTTTTTTTTCTTTGGAGGTATGGAACTCTATAAAGTCTAATGTTTTAAGAGTACTAACAATGGAGATTATGCCTGGTTAAACAGAGCTTTATAAAGTTCTTACTTAATATAATAAGAATGAATGGTGTTTTCTTATAATCTTACAAAGATTAAATTCGAAAGTTTGTACTCATGGATGTATGGATGTATGTTTGACGCACTTTCGTGAACATACTACTCAATGGATTTTAATAAAACTTTGCAATAATATAGTTTATACATCAGAATAACACACAGGCTGTAAATTATAAAGATATTGTGTGAATTGTCTAAAATATGACGATAACTGTCAAGTAGGTAGGAGAAAATCCTACCATCTGCGAGCTATTCTGGCGTGTTCACACGTATATAGTGTATGAAGGAAATGTTTAACTTAAATAGTTCTACCAAAAAACCCGCGATATACCTTTCGTGTTTACAAAACCTTTCATGTTTAAGCTATAAACGATAAAATAGTGAACCATTATGGACCGGGAACGGGAAAGGAAACGGTGACAATATTATAGGATAATATAATGCAGTAAACTGGAAGTAACCAAACGTTCGTGCAGGACAGCATCTGCCGGGTCCACTAGTACTAGGATGAAACTTCTTCTGGTGGTTACGACATGTGAATATAAAGGTTTTTCCTATAAATATACTCAATACTAGGTTATATAAATGCACATTTATATCGATACTCCACATAAGTTGTTGTAACCCCAAATTCCCAGCTTTACAGTAGAGCGTTACAAACAACTAAATTGTAATTTAACAGTCACTTTTTAATATATTATTGTATACAACAATGTAATCTTCATAATTGAATATAT
Organism: Charaxes varanes; assembly: GCA_024363005.1. NCBI lineage: Eukaryota > Metazoa > Arthropoda > Insecta > Lepidoptera > Nymphalidae > Charaxes > Charaxes varanes. The sequence goes on along the minus strand of JANCMC010003919.1, from coordinate 63,835 downwards.
AACTGTATACACAAATGTGTTATATAATAACGATTTAGTTCAATTTACATGTTTGTAACGGTCTATTGTGAAGTTGGGAATTTGGGGTTACGACAATTTACGTAGGAGATATCGATATATCAAGGTCAATCGCCTGCCTTGCGATAAAGAAAAGATATACAATGCTCCTTCTTATCACCATTGTAGAGGTGTTCGATACTGGAGAAATCGACGAGAAATGGGTCGAGCGTCTAATTCTGTTCAAACACTAAGGATGCTAGTTTAGGGGCCAGGGTTATATTAAACTATGTAACATGATTTATATAATAAAAATTACTATTACTATTACTATTACGTAAGGTTGTGATAATATGTATTTACGAAAATCTTTTCAATGTAAATCCACGTATGCATACAGGTTACTTAATACTTTTTCTTACAAGTGACAAACAAACAGGTGGCTCATCACCTAAGTGATGTTGTGTTATTAATAAAGTGTGATATTCGGGTCATAATTATATTTAACATAGTGTTAAGTTAACGACGGTCTCAGTAAATGTTAGGTATATAATGTTAGGTAGGAATGTGAGATGGAGTTTCATGTTTCTTTTTCCTTACAATTGGAGGATTACAAGGACGATTTAGCCATAAATTATTAATTAGAACAATGTAATAAGAAACAAACGTTGTTCGTCTCACAATAGTTAATCTTCGCTCCAGACTCACGTTTTAAGTCGTCATGTTATCTTAATTCTACACGAGTAGAATTAAGATACCGTGATGTTAACGTGATACTACGAAGTATCACGTAACGTGATGCTACGAAGTATCGCGTAACGTGATGCTACGAAGTATCACGTTAACTTTAGAAGTACGGCGTGGGTGTTTCGTGAACTTTATTGTATGAGCTGTAAGCCGCCACTTTATCCGTGTGATCTCAGTGATTTTATATTTTTGTGCGGAACTCTAATTATTTACCTAAAAGCTAAGTGCCTATGTTATTCTTTGTAAAATCAGCTTTTTACTGGAAGGAATAAAGTACCTAGGAACAAACAGACAGACAGACAAAAATATTTCAACTTGCATTTTCTACTATATTAATATATGAAGCTGAAGAGTTTGTTTGTTTACTTGAACGAGCTTATCTCAGGAATTACTGGTCTGATTTGAAAAAAATTTTCCATGTTATATAGCCCATTTATTGAGGAAGGCTATAGGCTATATATCATCACGCAAAATTTTTCACCTAATTTTTCGCGGACGAGGTTGCAGTAACAACCAGTTGTTTAATATTTCGTAACCTATTCTATGTCAACTCTATCAGAATTACTGTATAATATTTCCATGTTTTTTTCAAGGGTAAAACGAGCGGGCGGTACAAATAAGTGACTACCGATGCCCACCGACACCTGTAGAGATCGTGATGGTTCCGAGGATGACGTCAGTTGGCAATCGGTCATCTTAACTCACCCCACAGCCTAATCCTCTGCAATCTAAGCGGACCCTGGTGCTTAACGCTAGGAAGAAGAAGAAGAAGTTACTATATTTAATTAATATAGATTAAAGTCTCCTTTTGTAGTATGTCATTCATATATACTTCTTACCGCTTTTTTGGCAAGCACTATATAATTGTCTCGGCCTAGAACGCAGCCACTTCAATTGCCCTACATAAGGCATCAAATGTACTTAGGAGAGGACACTTACGAGAAAACCTTGTAATAACGACTATGCTATAACTTAAATATATGTATTATATACTATACACCTAAATAAACATCCCACGTCGACGAAGTAGCGTTCTAACGCTAGTATTTTAATATGATAGCCTAGATTGGCCCGTTGGGGCAGTGGGTAGTGTATGATCCATATGTATGTATTTATATATTTGAAAAAAAAAAAATTGTGTATAACAGGCGGTTGTTACCTATAACACAGGCATTAAGTTGTGTGTGTACCTTAGGAACAGACGTCCGTGTGTCATATAGTCCTATATATTTATTTATAATGCTATTTTATCACGTAGTACTGACGCAAACAGTCTACATTCACCATATTGTTTGTGCTATGTTCATTGTAAATAATTTTTACACAGGTGGTTTCGCTATTGAAATCATAACAAATATTATCGTATTTGTGAACTACTACTCTCCCAAATGACTTTATTGTTCTCCACCAAAAAAATATATACTTTTGTCAGGTTTGCTACACTTAATGAAAAAATAAAGGTACCATAAGTCACAATTTGATGTAGTTTTTAAAGTAAAACTTCTTTACGCACGCTTGATTTTGGGAATAAGCTATCACGGGCCGTTTTTGTAGAACTATTTAAGATAAACATTTCCTTCATACACTATATACATGTAACTAACTCGTAACAGTTTTTGAAGCGCACGACAGAAAATCGTTCCTCCCACGTACGTGCAAGTTGTGGAACGATCTTCCCCCAGAGGCTTTTCCTGCGTCTTACAATATCGACGCCTTTAAAAACTGTGTGTACAGGCTTCTTCGAGGCAGGCAACGCATCAGCACCCCTTATGCTGCAGAATGTAAACAGTGGAATTATACAGATTGCCTGCCACATACATGTCAGAACGACATCGAAAAGTCACGCGTAGTTCATACCGCTATAATTTTATTAACAATAAGAGGGAAAAATGAATCGTCCGTCAAACCTTCTCATCTAATGGTACACAGTTATCATAGTCTATCAAAGTCTGCAATTTACATGTACTGATGTGTACTTTTAAAAAGCCGTAAACTTGACTTTCAACGATCCCCATATTATATCGATAAAGGTAAACCAGAAGAAGAAGGTTTGATAGAAGACAACTACACAACTTCGAGCAGGAATAAAATCTCTTAGCATAATATGATATTGCAGGGTTTCCGAAGGATAAAACAAAACTATGAAGGCAGATTCGAAAGGCTTAAACCACCACATTGAGGTATGGAAAAGTTACGGAAAAGAAGAATAAGAACAGACACAGTAAAGAAGAATTATGTTTATATAAACGCGAGTATACTTTTTGTCTCAAATTTCGTCCTCAGTTCATACTTGGACATCATTTATGTGTAAATCTGATGGTCCTTTGTGAAGTAATCCTGGTAATTCCTGGGCCGAAATGAAGGACGGATTACCGCATTAGTACATTCATTGAGGTTCTTTGATACGGCCTTACACTGGAAATGGCCCTTCTATAAGAATATTCAATACATAAATGATTTTAATTTGATGGAATAAGTACGAATAGTGAACTGTTGATAAGTCAACGGTAGGGAGGACTGAATTATCCGTAAGGCGCTCGGTGCTGAAAAATTGTGCAAAGTTGTGAGCATTGCACAATGTTTTTCCTATTTTTCCGAATTTTATTTGCTAACAACTAACTAGTTGTTTCTCGCGATTACGTCCGCGTAATTTTAAACTTCCAGAAGCCCTCCTAAATCTGACCCTATCGAAAAAATCGTTCTTAGAGACGTCGTGTCTACTTACCTACCTATCAATTACCTCCCTGCCGAATATCATCGTTGTACGTCCCGCGGTTTTTGAGATTTAGTTGTAGATGACCTCTTGCTTCATTAGAAATTACAAACAGATTTGTATTATATCTGGTGCAATGGTCCAAATAAACGTTCTCTTAAAAACTTAAAGGTTTTTGTGCATACTTTAAAGATATTTTCCAATCGCAATGCCAAATTTGGTAAATAATTGAATTTAACTAGCGGAATTACAATTTTGAATTCTTCCCTCCTGCCCTATAATTAAACGAAAAATAAGTGGGTCGGGGGGGGGGGGGGTTATTTTCCTCTTCATCTGTGCGATAATTGGTCACATCTACTACGGGCACCCGACCCCGGACTACCCTAACTGCTATTCCATCTACTATATTTTTTGGGAGGTCCCGATGACCCAAACCCTTCCTTAAAGGCCGGCAACGTATCGTGGGCACTTTGGTAGCCACCTGCCTGTTTGCCCGTTGTAATATAAGAAATAGAGAAATTTAATGTTGTTTCACTGTAGCGTCAATCTCGATTGTGTATAAGATACAAAACAGATTCCATGTAATAGAGTAGATTACTGAAACGATTTAAGAAATGTATTTTTACTAAAAAGTCGTGATTACAGTGGTTATATTAAGTGGCGATTACAGCGTATATCATACAAAGTTTTAGGTACCGCTTTAAACAACGGTAATATACACAACTGGCTCTACATTGAGAAACCTTACCTATTTTAACCTAAAAAACATCGACGGTTAGGGCCATGGGTAAATTATAATTAAAATCTAGTACAACAAACACTCTTGTAACGGTTTTAAATATAGGATACATATTGTAGAGTTGACATGTTGACGTGTGCGCTTTATTATAGAGCTGACTTAGAAAATATAGAAGAATACCTTGGCCGCTAATTGCTTTGGAGCGAGTACGAAGACTGCCAGCGGTAAAGCCTCCGACTCAAGGACCGTTCACTTCACTATTTGAAACGCACTCACGTCTCACACAGAACCGTATGTAGAACTTTCCTAAACACTTCTGTTTCACTGATATCTATTTGCAACGCCGCTGGTTTTCTTTGAATTGAATTAGTGTACACAAACAGGTTTTTTTTTTCACAACACGACGCACAGCCTCATACACCTTTTTGACACGCTGGTGCCGCGTTGACTGAACGTGTTTGTAGAGAGTGAGAGAGACAGCGTGATGGCGTTGGAGAGAGATAAATGTTACGTGGGTATATTTAAAATTCTTTAAAATTCAATATGCTTCTTTAAACCTATATACAAATTTCCATTATTTGTACAACCACATTGCGGGAAAGTTGTGGATGAGATTGATCCAGGAAAGAGGAAGATGGATCAATAAGGAGGAGACCTTTGCCCAGCAGTGAGACACAATGGGCTAATGAAAAAAAAATTAGATTTCGGAAATTTAACCGCGATATATTTGAGAAGTATAAGTGACTATATTTTTTAATTCCTGGAAAATGCGTTTACGCACCCCAGTCGACAATGAACCCGATACTCAAGTACAGTCTCGACTAGGAGTGTAAGACTCGCTGACTAAACACCGGAATACCTACTAAAAACGAGGATTTCCCCCTTTGCCACGATGAGAGCTGCACAGGATCGATGGATTTGCACATCTACCGTGACGCCTCGGCAGGTTTCGTCAGCAAGCGCCGCTTGTGGCAGTGCGCTCGCAAGATACCATCATACCACCATAATAATCATAATATCATAGTGATAAAGAAGAATGATGCACAGTGCGCCTTCCACTATAAAACAACCGTCCTTAGCGTACTGGATTTGCAAAACCGTTTGCCTACCGCCTCCGCTCTGTCCACAGCCTCTTCCTGCGAAACCACTGCCTCGCGGAAAATGGGCATTAATGACTATATAAATAGGGAAGAATAATAAATATGATTTCACACCGACTTACAACTCCTGCCGGGGAAATCTTCAATGTCCAAATTCATAATCTAAAATCAACTTCAAATACAATGAATTAAAAATAATTTGCTTAAACAGTATAAAAGGCACCAGCCGAAATTAAGTTTAACGACATCCAACGTTCCCAAAATTTTATTATCCACAATTAAAGTTGGAAATAAATCGCCCGCATTTATGGAATTAGGCCCGAGGATAATAAATTCGAAATTGGACTTTCGAATCGTTATTACTTTAATATATCTTACAGGTAAAAAAACACAGTTAATACTTTGAAATAATACATTTTCAGAACGGAAAACCATTCAGAATTTTTTGACATTTGCAATATTTTAAATTAAGAAATTAGCGTTGCAATTAACCTTGGCGAAAATTTTATTCCTCTTTGCCAGCGTTGCAAATATGAACCGTTTAAATCGGTTACCGACACACCAAGGTTAACAACTCATTCACTTTTAAACCACTCTAATAAATCACTTTTTATGTCCGCCTTTTTCTCCAGGGGCCATAGTATAGACGAAGCTTTTCGCCTTTTAGTTTGGAGGTGAGATCGTTTACCGTACGCAAGGATTTTGCTGGTAGTGAAGTGCCGCGACTGCAAGAAAAGTCAATAAATCTTTATCTAAATTTTTGAAACATATTTTTAACAATACAAACAAAAATCCAGCAGCCTCGGATGTTTGCCGCGCAACGTTTTTCGTTTGGAGCACATGCATTTTCCTCGGGCGAGGCACGTTCTGACTGACCGAAGAATTTGCCTCCCGAGGCTGCTCATTAAATCATGATACGACGGGATTAGTTTAATGTCATCAGCATAAGCTAACTCAAGGTTTTGTGAAAACAAATATGCAACTGATGATCTATTAGCTTGAAAGATTAAACTTCGATTATGTATAAGACCAAAGGGCAAGGGCCAGAAGCCGAATTAGGTCACCCACCCTATGGACCGGCCAAATGAATCCGTTTTAGCCTTAGATGAGTGCGCTAAGCTATCATGACTTTCTTCACGATATCATGGCTAATATTTGTTCCTCGATATAATGGCCACTCCTTAAACTACGATAACCATGACAAGAGTGATCATCAAGAATACAAAAGAAGATAATAGAAAGCATGCCCATGTACGACATGACGACTCCCAAGCCGTTCTTGGAAAAACTTTACGTTTCGCGCGGATTATTTATATTTAGTAATATTGCGTAGATTGAGTGTGACATTCTGCGCGAAAAGTAACTTTGTGGCGGATAGGTTGGAAGCGGACGGGCCATCGTGCAGCAATCACCCTGGCCGGCTTACGTTTATTTTTTGTTTTAACACACTTTTTTTTTGACTGGCTTGTTGGCGCAGTGGGCACTGACCCTGCCTTGTCGTGAGTTCGATTCCCGCCTCGAGTCTGATTATCCATATGTATATATTTATATATTTAAAAAAATATATATTTGTGTATAACAGGCGGCTGTTACCTATAACACAGGCATTAAGTTGTCTACCTTAGCAAACAGACGTCCGTGTGTCATATAGTCCTATATATATTATTATTTATTAACCCAGAAATGCTTGCATATGTGAATGTATAATGTTAACATTAACATCGAAAAGCTCCAAAATGCCCTTTTTAAAAAAAAATCAGCCTCCCCGACGGAACGTCACTCATTAGAATCTAAAAACAACTTCCAGAAGTAGAAAAACAGAAACATGCATTTTTGGGAAAAGTACTCAAACTGCATAATTACCAATTTTAAAGTTTACACTATATAGTGTACTGTTTATGACAATTAAAGACCTTAAGACATAATTATAACCTAGTTCTAGAACATCGCAAAATTTTGTAGTACGCGCGGCACTCTATACGAGTGCTGCCAACTCTTAATAGTTGCGATGACGTCGAATTCCCGTTATCGACAAAGTTGCGTTCTATACACGTTCGGTGAACTGAAAACATCGATATTCGCGTAACGCTACTACACCCACATAATGTGATTTCGCTATATTCCAAACCGTATAGAAACATTGAGACGAGTCTTATGTTTCATTCCTCTGTTGATTGATGAAGATCGCTATCAGGAACAAGTTCAACTCTTAACGGACCATTGAAGACGTCTTATAAACTTCGTTTATGTGGTCGGAGAGCCGATAGTGGCGAGTCATGATGACGCCAACTGGTCGTTATTGACAAAGTTGTTTTACACGAGCGCAGTGACACGGAAACGTAGCTATTCACTAGTTCACATAATGCCCAACTATTTTTAACCCGCGTTCAATAACAGAACTAGGTTTTTAACTGAGCTTAATTTCGCTCAAAGTGATTATTGTTGTAATAAAAGATTATTCCTTTACGATTATTTATAACTAGCTGTTACCCGCGACTTCGTCTGCGTAAAATTAGGTGAACATTTTTAACGTAATGATATAAAGACCATATCCTTCCTCGATAAATGGGCTATCTAAGACTGAAATAATTTTTCAAATCGGACCATTAGTTCCCGAGATTAGCGCGTTCCAACAAACAAACAAACTTTTCAGGTTTATATATTAGTATAGATATAAATAAGTTATAAATAGAATTTACAAAAAAATATATAAATGGTAAAAAATAACTAACCAAGTATTATATATATGATAAAATCTATATGTTATATCAAATGCAGAAATGCAGGGAAAAGATTCGTAAAAATTCACGAATAATTATTCGTGAATTTATGCAAAGTCGTGTACTATCCTTCTCGTCATGAATTGGACAAAGTAACACCTAATTCTGTCAAATAATTTTAGGAATAACAGCCTTCTTCATCTTCTTGTTTAAAAAAAGAAAAAAAGAACGAGAGGTTAATGCCTTATTCTACGATAAAATGGACCAGCTATAAAACATAATTGACTAGGCGTTCGGTCACATCTTACATCGCCCACACATTGTCCAACAGAGTATGTAGGCTATAGTATTTAAAGCGTAAAAACGACCTTTTAAGTTTAACAACCTCTTTTGTGAGTAAATAATCCTAAAAAAGGAAGATTACCGTACTTTGTTTAAAATTACAGACCTCTCTTTTGAAATCAGTTCAAACGTGTGTCTACCTTTGCTGAATATGGTAAGTAATGACAAGAGTTGGTGATTTATGAAATTGGTTAACCTCATCCCAGAGGATGTTCTTGTCTCGTCATCCAGGCCGGCCATATTCCTTTACTCAAAAACACTAAAGCGAATAGTACTTGTAGAGCTAATAGTTCCATGTGAGACCAACATCCCCAAAGACTGACAAAAAACGAACAAGTATGAATGAGCTCACAAAAACGGTATATACGCGGTAGAGGTGAGAGAGAGGGGTATACCAGCAAAATCCCTGTAAAACCTACTAAAAAAAACCTTGGCTTCTCACAAACTATCATAAGTTCTATACTAAAATGGACATCTAAAGCCGCACTAGTAAGGTCATGCTAGATTTGGCTAGGCAACTGAGAGAACACTGGCAGTGAAGGTTAGTGTTAGTGGCCACTGGAAAGAGCGCTCTTAAACCTACACCTGGGTCACAAGTCCAGGGCACTGCTATGGTTCTTTCCTCTGCAACGCGATACATCCAGCACCCACATGGTGAAATCATGGAATGCTAAGAAATTTGTCTCATTTCTATAAATAAAAGGCACTACCAAGGAACATCAGTATGCTGATATCCAAACGTATAAGATGGCATGGTTCGCCTCAATACTGTCAAATTTTTAGGAAATTGACAGATTCCGTTCAGATACTTTGAAATATCCAATAGAGAGATAAATGATAATATTATAAAAAGTAATTCACACCTAATTTAAAAATAACATAAGATTTTAACAATAGAATGAACCCACTTCAGATTGTCACATCTAAGAGAAACATACATGGGAACACACGGGAAAGACCATCTTTCAAATAAAAAAATAATCATCAAAATCTGTTCAGCCACTTAAAAATTCTAAGGAAACAAACAAAAACTCTCTTTATATCAGTTGAAAATTTTTAAAATAACTTTGTAGATAATAGAAAACAAGCTAAGCAAAAAAATGTTAAGTGAAGTAGTAAAATAATTCATTACGTATTTATAGTTAAATATCCTAAATAGTAATGTTGTACATGCAATTAAATTTAAATAGATGCGATAAAGACATTGTGAAAGTTATTAGTTCATAAAAGTTAATCATACTTAACATTCCTGACAGAAACATGATTTACTTCATTTTACACTTGACTGAATTTACTAGTAGATAATTTGAAACTCAAAGTCAAACTGACTTTGACTTTTGTGCAAAGCTCTAAAGCTTCACGCAATGGACCTGGAAACACAAAGCGAATGGTTGACTATGGGTGAATTCTGTATCCCGCCGGCATTGAAATGGTGTACCCTAATATACGACTGGTCTCCAGCCTTACTAAAATTCTACCTCAATCCTTTCCAAATGACACTCCCAGACCAGAGTAATCTAGTTAGATGGGGGAAAGCAACTGAAAAAACATGTCATCTCTGTTTTAACGTAAAAAAATATACACAAATCTTTTGCCCTAATCACTACCTGTTACTATTTCAATATGAGTTTGGTTCTATAGCGCTCGCTCTGTTTTTGATAGATTACGCCTGATTCTTACCATGTATGAAAGTCAATGCTGTTCAGTTTGCATCGCCATATCATCATGGAATAACTTACAAACAAACAACACATAAAAAATATTAAATTTTATCATCAAATTCAGTGCTCTGTAAAAATGTCTGTTAATGGTGATCGCTATTATGCATTAGTTTTCAATTTTTTATTGCCACTTGGTGCTGGTTGACAGGTGGTTACAATGGTGCCACATGCCACACAGCATAGGAAACGTTGGAACTAATGGGCTATAAATTTGGTGAGTAACTTATCTCTCGTTTCTATCTATCAATCAGCCTTTAATCGGCCTCTCTTTGTTTTTGCCACTCTCCCCAATTTCTCGCAACCGGCACCCAGCCACTTCCCTCATTTAGTACCTTGGCTGCCGATTTGACGCCGTTAAACTATTTATTTGTGGGGGTACCTAACATTTCTTGTTTATGCTGACTAAGCAGCATCGATTCAAGCACTAGAAGTTAACGGTGAGATATCCGAGGATATACTCGAAAATGCAACTCAAAATTGGACTTAATGTACATAAAGAAAATCTTAAAAAAGTAAATGGCAAGGACTTATTTATAATTCCCAATAGATATTTTACACTTTTCCAATTTTCCTGTTTTTCTTTTTTAAATAAAAACCAAACGCTTAAAAAATCTGCCCGAGTCTTCGGTAATATGATTACGTCTTCAGTGTAGGTCACACTCGCTCTATTAAGCATCCATCGCAATATCTGCTTAAAGAGCAACACTGACCGCAGATTAAAAATTATATGATATTTCAAACAGCGTATACATTTTTGTAAAATTCGAATCGCGCCATTTTAACATGTTTTATCTTTTTCGCATGTCTTACTATGCACATAATTTTAGTTTAAAAAAAAATTACGTAGAAAATGACACAGTATATTTGCATTTCGCGACACACATTCGTTTGTAACAGGATGAATACATTAACATCTTTGGCACACACTATGTGGCGTTAACACAACACATTACAATAGTGTACAGTTATAAATAATGAAAATTCGGTTCACGGACGATAATTTTACGCGATTATGCCGAACACTCAGGCCGATTGTGACTTCCTATCTTTTGCATACTCGACTCAGGTGGAACGTGACAATGAGTCATGTTTTTTCGTGGGTGGAATCGACGTTCATTTATATGACGCCATCACGTCAACAGACATGTTCCAAAGAATTGTATTATATATAAAGCTATGTTATGAAGAATGAGTAATAACCCTAGTCGAGCCGGCAGTCGGCTGTCCACGAGGCGAATGGACGAACCCCGATAACGATAGGGCGGACGCCTACGTCACATCGCGCCACCTCGTTATCGGCTCACGCTAATCACCGCAGGGAACGAACCTTGACACACACACGTTGCGAAACTGGTCATCATCGCTTGTTTCGCTTATCGCATGCGTTAATTTAACTCGCACTGTCAGTGCAGTTCAAATCTTAAACATTAATTTCATACCCGAGTAAGCTCAAATTTTGTTTTACAATTGCCGGCGGACTACGATCTTCTGGCGACGTAGTGAACATAATTATTATAAAATTGCTTAAGAATTAATTAATTTCCTAGTGGAATTTGATACGATGACGTAATGAATAATAAATGTTACATAGATTTCAATGAATGACCAAGACTCGAGCGTGACGACGCTATTTTTTCTGGGTTTCCCTCTCGTCGCTCTTATATAAAACCGTCAGCAAATAACATTCATTTCTATCATGATTCAAATAAACAACATTGCGAACGCTTTTTTTTTTAATTAATCTGATATGTTTTACTCCTGGGCACAGGTTTTCCGCATTCTGCTCTAGTTAACTCTGCTTTAGGCCTGTACCTTAAAAAATAGTAGTAGAAATATTACATCCATACCTAATATTTCCTAATCGAAATGTTTTGAGCTAGAAGTTGGCATGACAAAGCGGAACCGGGATTTAGTCGGAGATCTTACGAGCTTCAGTTCAGTTAAGGCTTTGAGGTTTTCGAATTAAAAAGATAGATTATAGTGTTGTTTATTCACCAGCGTACAGTCGTAACATTATGATCTCTCTTTCCATTAAAAAAAAACCGAATTCAATTTGACCCAAATAGAAATGGGACCACACGGAAAGCACCAGCTTTCAAATTTTAAATATCTGCTAGTTCTGAATATAATAAATACAGAAGGAACAGTAGCTAGAGAACTTACCTGTTGTTTTATTAACATAAAGCTTATTTTCTTTCTTTTTTTGGTCACATTTCTCGTCTGAACATATTGTACACTTGGTTGTTACAGACGTAAATCCGTCCTGAACAGCAAATCCTTTTTGCCTTAACAGTTTACGAATATCAGCAATCGCTATTTTAGGTATATCACTTATGCCTACTGTATGTAATTTTCGAACGTCTAATAAAGACTTTATAAGTAATTTTATTCCAAAAAACCTATTAGCCCTACTTATATGTAACATTGTAATCCTTTATTAAAAAAATACTATAAAACTCATATTCAAAATATAAACATAACCTAAAAGCCGCATTGTTTATTTTCAAATTTCAATTATGACAGATCGCAAAATGTTGACATTGGCACCTAGTAGTGTTTTTGTAAAATGTGTAATATATGCTAAAAATATACTTAAGTCATTTCGAATTTTATTTTGGCCTATGACTAGCCATTATTAAACAACTTAAAAATAGGAGGACGTATATTCAACTGTATGTACGTATATTCAACTGTATATATATCTTTTGTATGTATGTTAGCCAATCGTTCTACCAAATACAAATTGATTTTGATGATTCTTTTTTGTTTGGTAGAATATAATTTAGATGTGAAAGTGAAACCCTAAAATTTTTTATTGAAATCGGTCAAGCAGTTTTTTCAGTAAGACTTAAGTATATTTTCGTTAACATTCAAGTCGTTCGGATTGTACTTTAAAGACGACTAAACAATCTGGCTTATTGTAAACTTTAAACTTGACCTTTGTATACACTCTAAACAAGGAAATAATAAAAATTCCAAGTTGCCAATATCACGTTTTTCTGATAGATTTTTTTGCACATTCTATATGATGCACAGTTTTAAAGTAATCGCGAGCGCCCTGGAAGACACCGCGATTTACGTTTCTTCTTTTCAACAATTGTAATATGTACGCTGCATAACACACCTTCCCAAAGCTGTGTTAATGACTCTTAATCTATTAGGAAACCTCTCAAAAATAATTACTCATTTAGGATGTAAATCAAAGACAATTATCTACAATATTCTTATTTTTACATCAATTAAGAATAAATTGCGGCGAAACGCGAACATCGTCCGCAGCTGTTTAACTCTCCTGGAAACGCATAAAAATGTTTTTTCCCCCTTAATATGGGCAGTTATGCAGTTTGGTTACTTTCCCAAAAATACCCGCGGTCTTTTCATAAATAGACTAGCTAAAGCCCGCGACTTGGTCCGCTTTGAATGAAATGATTTTGCCCAGTTTCCATGATTTCCTTTTTTTTGTCTTGTATGTTTCTCTTATTTTCGATTTCGAAGGACTTTAAAGAATAGTATTAAAAAAACTTAAATTGGTCCAGCCATTTTCAATATATGGCGTAGATCAAGGAATATTAATACATAACTTCTGTGGCCGTCATAAATATATATGACTTGCCTTAAATCAGAAATCGATTCTATATATTTTATTTATACGTTGATGGTTACTTTACATAGGTATATATGTATTATGCGAAAACACTTTAGCCATCGGTAGAACAATCTTTTTGTAGCGTAAACGCTATCTTAAATTTATTATGAACACCATAAAGCAAAAATGTGCGCCTTGATACGCGACATCTAGGGAACGGACGAAAAACTATAATGAAACGAATGGCTATCTCCTTGTAACATCGACGACATTAGACACAGTTTAGCTAGTTGCTAATAGATGGCGCTTTTCGCATTAAAAATAAAATATTTCTCATTAGTACTTTAAATTTAAGGAACGATTTTAGTCTGGTCTAGTATAAACAAAAACAAACTAAATATAAGAACATAGGTCCACATTTGTTTTCAAACGACTAATTGATATCAATCAACAATCTTAAACATCAAATTAACATAAATAAATTATTAGAAATTAACTACATTTATGTGAATTTTATAAAGGCATTCAAAAGAAATAAGAAAATTAATTTAAAACAATTAAAAATATAGTCTTATAACTTGACTATATACACTGTTATGACTAACTTTATGATATCTCCGGAATACACTTGTATTTTCTCCAAAATGCTATTTTATCCACTTTTTGGGTATGTTTACAAGTTACATCAATTATTAATTATTTATATCTTAGAATACGATATTTTGGAATAAATTTCTTATTAAATATTTATAAAATATATAAAATAATGTTTAGTATACAAATTGTAATCTTGCCCATCGCCACTAGAGTCTTGTAACACAGTCTCCAATATCCGTCTTCAGACCTCCGTGTTACATTCTCGGCCTCTTATTGTAACATGTCACATGTTTGATACAGACGAATTATTATTATTCATTATAGCCTTGGACTAAATAAAATAATTATTAACTCTTTATCTAGTTTTATATACTTTTTTTTCCATAAATATATAACTTAAAAGGGGTTGTTCATTCCCCTACGCCTTTTACGTCAAACTAAGTACTCAGTTACATTCACTCCAATTATTTTCTCATTTCACATGCACTCACTCACTCAATTTAGTTCAAACGTTTTGACCTACATTTTTGTTCGTATTTTAAAGAAAATATTTATCTCGACTTTTGAGTGGCAAAAAAACTGAGATATACGTAAATTTTAAAGAGTTGTGAAAGTTTTATTTGTAATATTTATTATTTATTTCCGTGTTTCTGAACGTTGTTCTTAAAGCAGTGGGTCTTGATTAATGTCACTGAGTGATATTAGTCGTAAGATTGTGCGGATTCCGGGGATGACAACAGACGGCAGTTTGTCATCTTAATTCACCCCACAGTCACATCCTCTGCAATTTAAACGGACCCTTGTATTAGACTGGGATTACGTTATGTATAAGAAGAATTATTTTTAATTTGTATGTAACAAAGAGCATACGAACAAAATTACCGCATAATAAGTCACTGTCCCCGCTCATAGACAATTTCACCACCACAAATTAGTTACCAAGACGTAACCAGACATGGAGAAATTAGTAAGAATGGTCCTAACTCCTATCGGTTGGTAAGCTACGGGGCATTATTTACTGTAAATTGTGAATTCAAACATTTATAAACAGGACGTATCGTAACAAATTTAAGATTGTAGCATTAAAGACTGTATCTAGCGTGACATGATCGCTCTCGGCATTGATAATAATAAATGATGGGAAGAGATTGCTGAAAAAAGGAGCGTATGGCTAAACATGCTCTTGAGGGGCGTGGGACTTGTTTAGTCTAGGTTAGAGATTTAAAAACCAAGAAACTGAAGAGACACTTTTACAAGCTCTTTTGAATCGTCAAATATTTTAAAAGCTACCACGAGTCGAGCGACGACAAGATTCAGCAAGTTTGACTAACTCTACGATGATGACACATAAAATGACCTTTTTTATTATTTGTTTACATTTTGTCTAAAGAGGAAATGAACCTCATGAAGTTCGGCGATCATTTTGGCCACTTGTAATCTTGATGCCACGGCTCTAAATAGCGAACGGGTGCTCTTCCTATACAATTGGCGTAGATTTTTCAGAAGTGAAGTTAAGGACTTTTGTGAGGCTTTTTTCCTTAAATAAAAATTAAGTTAAATAATTTTTCTATGGTGATACAAAAAACACGCCCCCGGGTGGGCTCGAACCACCAACCTTTCGGTTAACAGCCGAACGCGCTAGCCAATTGCGCCACGGAGGCCACGTATTAGACTTTGAAATTTGCACGTGTGTTTTTTTTATAAATTAACATTAAGAAAGAATTAGATACTATTTTAATTATATATGTAAAAATGAATCATAGGGATTCATTTTCACGGAATTAAGCGTGAACAGTTTAACCGATTTCGCTAATTCGTTTTTGTCGTGTTTGTTGTAGTCAGGAGAAGGTTCCTATGAAAAAAATAAATAAAAAAATTGCGCGGAAAATTAGAAAATTAAAAAAAACTTAACGACCGTATTAAATTATCTCTAATGTAGTAACCATAGATAGCGCTTTTGAGAATTATATTTTTTTTTTAATGTAAACTTATGGCGTTTGACATTGACAGAATGCGTGCTGCAAATGTCGTCAAAGAGGATGTAAAATAACTGATATCGCTTTAAGCAGATGTTTCGGAACGGAAACAGGAACGTGAAAGGAAAAGGAAACGTGAACGGGCAAAATATTATAGGATAATAGAATGTAGTAAATAGCCCAACGTTCGAGCAAGACGCTGTCTGCCGGTCAACTTGGTTACTATATATTATTTGCTATAACCTGTACAGGTGTAAAAGATAACGTACCGGATACGCATCCCATTGGGTGAAATTTTTCATCAGCTTCTTGGAATGTACAATTTTTTTTACCACTTTTTTGACTGAATACTGGGATATACCAGCAAAATCCCTATACAACCTACTAAAAGACCTTGGCTTGCCAAGAACTATCATAAGTTCATTACTAGAAAGGACATCTAAAGCCGCACTAGTAGGATCATACCAGATTTGGCTAGGCTGCCGACCACTGATTAGGCCACGACCTCCTCAATCTCCAGATCTTTTTGGTACAGTGGACCCTACACGGAATATCATCTGCCAGTATACCGCAGGAGTACCCTTTGGAAATATATGACGTCATAAATAGTCGCCATTTTTATATTGTGAGCACTGGCGCTTTTGAGTTATAGTGCTCTCAGTGCGTCTCAGTACTTTGATCACGTGATCAATCGAAAACAGAGCGGCTCTGGTTGAAAAATTTAACAGTTAAATTTAACAATTTAACAGTATTATATTATTTGACGTTTCAGCTTACACTGCTCCCAGTCTATATCGGAACATACACTTAAATTCGTTTCAGACGAGCGTTAATTCGAAGGTGGGGTGTAATTAGAGCTGCGAACATGCTAATCTTACTTGATAGGCTTCAATTTACTCCGAATTAATTAGCTCGTCTACTAAGTCACTCACCGATGAATCGTGATAGCGAAATTGTTCGACGAAATAAATTTCTTTAACGTATGTCGTAAGTTACCCGAATAACACTTAACCATTTTAACCGTGAAAAATTGGATGTCTGTAAATTTGGTTTACAAACTCCTAGGGCAATCATGCCTCTCTTTCGTTTGTACCGCACTCTCAATTGTACGCTCGATTCAGACGGAACGTGACAATGAGTTATGCTTTTTGTGCGTGCAGCCGGCATTAATCGATTTATAAAACGATACCACGTCAAAAAGACAGATATAATACTGGCTGTCTACATTTCTTTATGTTTACCTAAATCTTCACGTAATTATAAAATGTTTAAAATGTATGTACTAACGAAGTCGTGGGTACTTTTTTTATACAGAAACTGTGACTATCATAGGGTGTCTTTTTACCGGTCAACATTTTTAAACTTCTTACCTAATTGCGTAATTTGCGTGATTGTAAAATGTACCAAATGTATGAATATTTTTAAACAAATATGCCGAATAGTAGAATATGTAAATTATTGTTCAATTATAAGACTAATATAGAAGTCTATGATTATTTAGATCAGTGTCCTCTGTCGTATCCATCTAGGAACATGCAAATAAAATTTCTTAATGATGTAAAAATGTAAGAAACAAACAATAACGGGAATTTTACGATTTAAAACTACCCCCCATGAGCATATAGTACGCATATCTAAACATTTGTAGCAAAATTTCAAATACCTGGCCATCTCTAGTGTATATTAATTGTCAAATATAACGACGTCATTGTACAGAAAATAAATTTGTTTATTGTTTTATATAGCTGGCGATCTCTAGTACCAGTAAATTTGTATTCAAATAAAAGATAACACCAGTCACATTAGTTTTTTTTTTTTTAAATGGTGTCGATAGTTTTACTTGGTTAGTTTAACTTTTAATTTTTTTTTTCAGTTTAGTTTTTAATTTTTCTTCATATAGCTCTTGCTCAAGTAAGCAGTCTGTAAACACGAAGATGCCAAATCAAACCTTAGGTCTGTAAGGCTATATTAGTGAGTACTATTCTATACAAAATACATTTAATATAATCTCTAGTATAGTGCGTTCAGTCTAAAAATGCACGACCCTCCAAAGTATTCACCTCTACATGCGAAACAGCGTGTAGACGCAAACACGCAAGCTCGTCAATATCATTGGCTTGCAGTGCGTGGTCGATTTTGGGTTTATAAAAAAAGGTTGCACACACACACACGCACACACACACACGAGCAATTTATTAGTGGAGGGGCGTGCATTTTTGGACTGAAATATACGTATATATTAATTAAAATATGAAAAGGTATACCTTTCCCGCATATAATGGAGGACCGGTTCAACCGGGGCCGCAGGCTGCCGTCCAACAGCTGCTGCGTCCTTCGAGGCGCCGCACCCGCCATCATCCGACAAACCGCCGAATGTAAGAATACCCGCGAACTGACCCACTGCGAGGAAGTTTATTCAAATTCAAATTTTGTTTGAAAGATTTCTTAGTCATGTGTTTAAGCCTATGTTTGAGGAAGATCGATTTGGCCGTTAACTAGTTAGTCGGTAGTGGAAGAAGAGATAAATAAAAGATAGGATGCGAATACACACGAGTGGGGCATCAAAAAAAAAAAAAACATATCATATATAGACAAAATATGATACATTTCACTGAAAAATTAACAAATAAATTATTTTTAAATAAAAATGAAAATCGACCTTAAAAAAACAGAAAGGCGAGTAGCTAAAAAGCAAAAAAGAAATAGTACTTTCATACGATTTGGTAGACACTTATGTGTCGAAGTCTGTTCAATGACAATCACAGATGTTACTCAATATACGATAATCCATACAACCTATTTTCTGTGTATCGCATAACGTTTTCCTGTTTATTTTTTTTTTCACAACAGCTCATTGTTTTCTTTTGTGTTCAGTGTAAAGGTTTGATGTCAATCTTCCTGCTGTGAACAAACGCGAACCTGACAAATTTTTAAATAGGTTGATAAAATAATCATAAGAAATGCTTTTTTGAAGTGTTCTTTACGCGTGATGGGCATTTTTTGAGATAGGAAAATAACATTGAACTCGCCAGACTTCAGTTACCGATACCGACACCTCTGTGTGTTCAAAGTTTTGCACCTGTCGGCACTCCTGGAGTGACACTGTTGTATTCTATATAAAAAAAGGTTTTATTCAAATAGGCGAATTAAACGTTGAAATAAAATAATGATTTATGAACAGAGCTGTATTTTTTTTTTTGATATTTTATTGAGGACTGCACATTTCTCTATTCTGAAGGAAATTACGATTTTAATACATCTCAGTCGCTGTTTTCTCACACGAGTTCCGTTGTGTGAATAATTCAGATTCGTTGAAACGGGACTTGGGAGGCCGTATCGATTGCTCTAAAAATGGCTTCTTACGAATATTCAATTTTAGAATACTGGTGGTTTTCTTTTCTCCAATTCGAACTGGAAAGGTTTTATAAACTGTCTTATTGTGTCTTTGATGAGCATGTAACTCCTGATGATGATCAGGTTTTTGGAGTGAAATGTGCCTTGAGTACACGTCTTAAAATTAGTGATGTTCTATACTGCGGTAGCGGTGTTGGTAGTATAGAATTCGGCATTAAATATGCGTACATTTGTCTTTAATTAAGCGTAAAATTCAGGTACAAGAAGGTACGACAAGTCAGTAAAGTTGGCGTCTCAGTGCAATCTTTCTCTCGTTGAGTGTCTACTCCTTGACAACTTGTCTTTGGCGATACCATAAGACCTGTGGTTTAATCATATCGATAACTCCCACGTAAGTTGTTGTAACCCCAAATTCTCAACTCTACAGTAGAGTGTTACAAACTCTTCGTCCTAGCGTTATCCCGGTTTGTACCAGGGTCCGCTTAGATTGCAGAGGATTTGGCTGTGGGACGAGTGAAGATGACCTGGCCCGTTGGCGCAGTGGGCAGTGACCCTGCCTTCTGCTCCGGGGGTCGTGGGTTCGATTCCCACCTCGAGTTTGGATGTATTATCCATATGTATGTATTTATATATTTCTAAAAAAAATATTTGTGTATAACAGTTGGCTGTTACCTATAACACAGGCATTAAGTTGTCTACCTTAGGAACAGACGTCCGTGTGTCATATATTAAAAAAAAAACAATCTTATAATGGCATTTTATCACAAAACAAAAAATAAATGAAGTCGCTTACAACTGAAATACATGTATATACGTGTAAATTATTAATAACATTTTCTACAAATAGAAAACGATACCCTCAGACGTAATACAAGTCATATCTAACCGCAAAGGGAATGGTGTCAATTCCTACGTGAAATATTATTCTCAGTGTAGCGTTGCGTAAACCGATACCTGCGTGCATTTCTGTTTATTTATATCGATTAGCGTAATTTATTAGAAGTGCAATAGTGCGTTAGTAGAATAAAAAAAATATTTAGTGTCATTCGCACGAGAGCTTTTTTAACGTGCGTTAAAAAGGCGTTCAAATAGTACATACATATGGATTCCCGAGCTTATGTACACACGACAGCGCCTTTAAAACGCGACGTTTTTATCGAGCAATGTTCCGAGTGCTTAGTGCGAGTTTTGTAACTTTTACGCGTTGGTAATGTTTATTTCAATTTGTATGGAGATTGATCAGCGCCGCCTAGCGGTAACGTTGTAACACTGATAGCACTCTGTTTTCAACGCTATATATACATAAACGGTATATTTTCGTATCGACGACGCTGAAGAAACGCCGACGCCGAGATTTAACGCAACGCTTTTTTAACTCGTTCTAATGAGGGCTAAAATTCTTGGTACAATTTGCCAAGATCCTGCATTGGCGTGTCTTTTTTATTCCTCACAAGTTATTTCCATGATAGAGTTAATCTGTACTAATATATAAAGCTGAAGAGTTCGTTTGTTTGTTTGTTTGAACGCGCTAATCTCCGGAACTACTGGTCCGATTTGAAAAATTCTTTCAACGTTGGATACTCCATTTATCGAGGAAGGCTATAGGCTATATATCATCACGCTAAGACTAATAGGAGCGGAGCACCAATAAAGAATGTCTTCGGTGTCTGCTGCCTGCTCGTCTGCCCCCTTGTAACATAAAAAAAAATATAGCATTAGACAGAAACATATGGTGTGAGGGTCAGAAGGCCTTTGCCCTGTAGTGGGAAAAATAGGATTATGAAACCAGTTTGCTATGGTTATGCGTCATGATACAATTTCTAGGTCAGCTTTCGATTCGCGGTTAAGATAAACAATGAGCGTTCTCGTATGTTATAAATCACCGCTTATCTAACACAACGCTTAGAGTTACAATTAACACCTTGTGTTTTCTTATCCCTTTATCTGATATTAGATCCGGTCTAATAGTTTGAAAATGCGTATTATGTATCTTTTATTTTATTTTCTTCGATTTTCTCAGTAGAGTTTAATAGTAATTAAACTTTGAAAAGTAGTCAAAGCAAGTACAGTTTTGGTTTCTTTTTTCTATATTTTAGTATAATAAAGTTTAAAATGATTTATATAATAATGTTTTTCCGTCTTGCCTTGTTTGCAATAACTAAACCTAAATATATATACAATCTGCATATATACAGATCATATTCATATATACAGTTCTTATGGCCAAAAATTAAAAAAATTGTATCTCCGCGCGACTGTTTGTTAGGGCTCATCCGTATTGTCATCAAAACTTTAACTACTTTGTTGGAACTTTCTTGTGTAGGTGAGGTTATAAGAAAAAAACATAGGTTATTCTGGTTTTAGTGAAACAACTAAGGTCAATAAGGTGAGAAATATCCCTGGTTATTGGCAAGCTTCTATCGGCTAAGACGTTTGCATTACTATAAGGTAGTACATAAGGTTTTTTGCTATAATGCTTATGTGATACATAAAAATATACTGAAATGAACTTATAGTATCTGTACCGCTTTCAATTTAATGCATATTTTTATAAACTTGATGCACTTGTGCATTTACGCAGTGCGGACTTGGTCGGAATAACATTTTTAGCGAGAGAGAGGTGGATAAAAATCTGGGTCACTCGTATGGTTGAAACATTTTTAATATAACATAAATTTAACTATAGAATACACGTTTTCTTTTACCTCTGAAACTTAGCAAATATAATGTGATCTTAATATCGCGTATAAAGTTTGTTGTCGCCGTAAAGAGACTGACTGACGTGTAAAGCATTCTAAATATTAACTTTGGGAAGTCAAAAGACGTCAGATTGGTTGTACTTATAAATACATGAGATCGCCGGCTAGTCAAATTTCGGTCTCAAATCTTTATATTTGCGTAATATATGCTTATTTAAAGCTATATACAAGACCTTATTTGTTGTTACTGCATTGTTTATTTGACAATTAATATGCACACGGACGTCAGACTACGCTTTAATACAATCTTATAGTAAAATGTATACATGTGTGTGTAAATCGTTTGGCATTGGTGTTCGTGATGTTTTGTTTTAATAATTGAATGTATTAATAAATAATAATGCATATTGTATAAAAATATGAGCATATTCGCACACCATCCTCTATATTAACGATAATTGTGCTAAATTTCATACTCCTCTGCTCTGCAATGGTATCGAAAGTTTTCGCATCACGTATTAATATATAGATACGGTACATACCGTTCATTAAAATATATACTGCGGAAAAATTAATTACTTTGCATGATGAAACCGCAAATAAAATCTGTGCCTGAACGAGAACCCTCAACGCAAGTTTCGCTTCGAAACCGATGCATCATTTGAAAGATGGAAACTGCAAAGGCTAATATTAGCTAAGCCAAACATTCTTAAACTGCTGGTGATGCTTCAGTTTCATAGTGTGACTTCATATAGAGATAGTTCGACAGTACGATATTACAGTACGTATATATGTGTGTATGTGCGATAGTCACGAGCGATTAAAAAAATATATTTACGATCATTTCTATTGCGATAACGTGATTTCTAATCATTTACTCGATTGGCGAATGATAAAAACGTACCACGACGATACTGATAAAGTATCTAAATGGGGAAAAAATGTTATCAAACAACTATTACGGATTTTTAATCACGTTCCGCATTAATATGTAGTAAATAAATAATTAAATTGATTTATACGAATTAACGACTGACTACCTAGATTCACCACTGACAAAGACTATTTACCCTGTCCTGTGTGCCCTAACACCTGCACACAGTAGGATTTAATAGCTGCATCAGGTAGACCGACTGATGAGTTCACTTTCTTGGTCGCTACTGTACTAATTTTATGATGTTAAATAAATATACAGGACTTTGCTTGCTTGCTTTGCTTTGCTATTGAAACAATAAGAAGACAATTTAAAATAAAAAAAAATAAAAAATTATGTCAATTACACAGAACTTTTTTTAGTATACTTGACTTACGATATACACATTAATATTATTATACGTCATTGCTGTTTGTATATTTAGATAATATATGTAACTGAATACTTGTATATTGTATGTATATATTACCGTTTATATGAAACATTATCGTATCGAGCACCGAGGTCGCTATATCGACGCATCGCCCATCAATAGCCCATTGTGGGTACCAATTTATCAGAAGCTGAACTGAATTTGAGCTCGTCTCGTTAGCCTATCGTTGCTCTAATGGATTTGATAAAGGCACGTTTCGTTAGCAGAAAATAGGTTAAATAGCTTTTAATGTCTAAGTTCGCCGGCTATTCGAAATTCGACCACAAATCTTTATTTTCGTATTACGTGCTTATGTACTACGTAATGTATTGTTCTATTGGACAAATGTCGCCTCGAGATATTATTAATTAATAAAATATTTTTATTTTATTTAAGTACATGTAACAGAATTCTGTTACAATAGAGATAGTCCGAAAAATATATATGTATATCTAAAATTAAGAGTAATATCACAATCCCAACAAAACTTATATTATTATCATTATATTTATGTATTTAAAAACGGTTAAGACGAGACAAGAAAGTAAAGTTTACAATTTTTCTCTTTCCAATACTACTCTTATTTTATTTTTATATAAAAAGACAACGAAAGCTTCTTTAACCAAGGGGTGGCTCAAATGGCACATGCTGGGCTTCAGACGGAGAAACCTTAAAAGTGATCAAGGAGTGGCACTTCTTAAATACTCGTATCAATTTCTCAGTCTAAGTATTGGAAATAAGGGTAATTAAGTAGGAAAGGCTTTGTTTCATTAAATAATTATTCATATAGACAATGATTTAGCAAAACCGTATCAAAGGTGAACCACGAAAAAGTTTAAATTCCTGATAGTCCGAACTACGTAATGATGCGGTTTGGTTATTTTTCCAAAGAATGCATATATATATTTTTCTCGAAGTTCTTGTTTGCACTCTAATGAGCGATATTCTGTCGGGGGAGGCTGACATTCCGAGCGAAACGTAACTGACTTTGTTGTGGGTAGGTATCGCTTGTCCGCTTCACTTATTAGAGTGCTAGCTTCAAGAAATAAGAAGTATATGCATTTTTGGGAAATGAAAGCAAACTGCATAATAGCGCTATTCTATAGTACAAAATATTTCCTCAAAATAGTTGATTGAGGAAATATTTTAATCTCCTTGAATGTAAATAATATTAAATAAAATTTAAATAATTATAAAATCTCATTAAAATGTAGAAAGTATCTATATTGGTGGTCGTATGATAAATTAAAAAAAGAAACAGTCTTATATTTATCGCTTTGCATTTTCGTCGCGTGAATTGTAATTTTTATCTTCACAATTAAATGTCCTCGCTCGATTC
>JANCMC010003919.1:0-38759 GCA_024363005.1 Charaxes varanes | reverse complement strand
CTTATATTTATCGCTTTGCATTTTCGTCGCGTGAATTGTAATTTTTATCTTCACAATTAAATGTCCTCGCTCGATTCGCGTCCGGTATTTAATCAGGTTAATGAGTGGGTCGTTACTGGTACTTGGTACTTTTACTGAGGCGTACCTTGGTTTGACGGGCCGCAATAGTCCTAGCGTACACACAATGTACGAGCACCATTCAATGTCGGAAAATAGACGGGCAGTATAGGAAAGGGCAGTGTAGGAATTCATTGAGCTACATAAACGAAGTCGTGGGCTTCAACTAGTATATAAAAAATCATATATGAGACGTCTCGAGTTCATTAAAAATTCACATAGATAAGCAAGCAAGGATGCGCACGTCTATCACAACCGTGTGAGACGTGAGGTAGGGAGACACGGGTCGAGTGCTCTTGATTAAGACGGGCGTCGCCATGTTGGAAATGAGAAAAATCCACAGATTAAAACTCTGACGCATCATTTTTGGGGCCATTTACACGATCAGGCATGACAAGTAATGATTTCATATAAAAAGTCTAGTACTATTTAAAAATATTTTGATAATTGTTAGACTGGCCTTCGTCTATAATGATTAAAACCATACGCCCTTTAGTAAAAATTCTATGATATGTAATAGCCCACTTTGTAAACTATATAGATAATTCTACTAATAATACTATTTATAATAGCCTACAAAAGCCAGCCTGGCATTGATGTACACAGAGTTACCACCATTGGACAATTTATGATACAGTTACATAGTAATATATAGCAATATCGCAATTAAAAAAATATTTGACGTTAAGAGCTCGATTATCAATTAACAATTCAAATTCCTTTTTACACTATAAAGCGATTTCATTTAATATTATTGAGATATTAAACATTACACTATTTTATTTACTATTATACATAGATTGGTAAAAAAAACGTGCATAGCTTTGTAGATATTCGTTAAAAGCTATCAACATTAAATATTTTATTAATCGAATGAAAAAGTGAGTAAATAATCGGATCAAGATAATCAAGATATCGCGGTCGTGTCGTTCAGTAAAAATGGATTTATACACACCGCCTATATACGAGACGCCCATAGAAGTTTACGGCTCTTTACTAATTAGAAAAACGTAAGGTAAAAACGAGTGGCTGTCTTAAAGGCTTTTTTACGACTCTATATGGAGATAGTTCCTATCTCTTTGACGGGAGTTTTTAAAGTCAAAGATTTTTATACCGTGACATTTTCAAATTATTACCACACAAAAGAAAACTGATGCTGTATTGTGATTATTGTGGTTCGTCGACTTTGTTGTCCATGGGCGTCTGTAGTCACTCGGGTGAAAGCCGGCTGCTCGTTTGCCCCTTATTATATATATATATAAAAAAAAAAGACTGGTGACATAATTGCCGATTTTTTTTTACATTTATACTTATTTGTTTATATTCAATTAATTTGTTTGATAATGACTTATAAAGCATTTAATTAACCTTATAAAAGCTAACATAATAGACGCCGGTATCTATATTACACCTGAGGCGTATAATTTCCTTATTAAAATCACACCTTTGAAGTTCAATCACGTTAATTGCAAACATTAATCCATTAACTCGAGTTTCATAGCCGGCAGCTAAACAAAGTAAGCCATAATCAATTTAATTTAATATCGCACACGCTCCGGTCGAGAGCTTGACTGCGCCGTTATTAGATTTGACGTTTATTGTATAACTAACTTGTTATTGCTAAGTTACAAAGGTGCATTAGAAACAAAACTACATTGCTTTAATCCGCGAATGAATACGAGGTAAAATCGGTGTAATGCTGCAACCCGAAAGCTACATCACCGAATCATTGATGTTTATTTTTAATTATTTTTTTTATTCTTATTTTCATACCGTTTATACCTATCGTCTGGTCGAACTAGAAGTAGTATTTCACAATGAAACAAAGTAGTTGACTGCTATGTCCCAGGTTCTAGTGTCTAAGTTGTAATCAATGTAGCAATATGGTATGTATGCATGAAAAACTAAACTATTTTGCTTTAATCCGCGAATGAAGCAAAATAGTTTAGTTTTTCATGCATGTCATGAATTTTCGCAAAGTAACGCCTGATTCTATCAATTATATGGTATGTATGGTAAGACGGTATACTGCCGCCCCCAACAGGGTTGTCCTGGTCAGAAGAACTGCAGGCATAGTAGGATCCTAACATTTATTACTGCAAGAAGTATTTTAGGGAATGAATTTGGCACAGGTATCTCCAACACTACGCCAATGGTTGTTGTACTAACAGACACTAAGATCCCTACCGTCATCGCCGGTACGCATCCAAACAATTCATATTAAAATTTATGTCAGGTAGCTCACTTGGCGACAGTTTGACGAATATTTGTTGCTACATTATATTTCAAACCTTTGTCTAAAAGCGTCATTTGATCTTTCGAATTTTCCTAATGAGTTTTTAGCATGTTCTATCGACATGAAAAATTTCAAGTCTCTACGTCTAATAGTTTGGAAATGCTAGGAGGGGGACCACCTTACGGGCAGACAGACGGACGGACAGAGCAAAATTATAAGGGTTCCTTGCAGTACTAAGGAACCCTGAAAATGATAGTAAAGCGAACGTGCCTAATGTATAATTTTTATTTAATTCCTTGCAGTTTTTTGAGGAAAGCACGACGTAAGCTTCGGCAGAAACTAAAATTGCCTAACTTGTATTTTTTCCGGCGATTGGCCGTTTTCTGCGCCTCGACAACAATGTACTATAACGTCATTAGTATTATCGCATTTTATTTTAATAGAGTGAACAATTTCATAGACACATCTGCGTTGTAGCGCGTCGATTTGCGCGCGGATATTTTTCATATATACCTTTATTATATCGCTTGATTTTTTAATTTCATTTAAGATAAAGCATATTTGTATTGATTTGAATTTCAATTCAACCCTTTTTTGTTTCAGATGACTCTCAAACTTGTTCATACGATGAAAACCTAAAGGCAGGAGATAAACAAATATGGATTATATTGCTTTGGTCAAATATTTCTACAAAATTGTAGTAATTAAACAATGACATTCATTAGGCTCCTACCTCACCGAGATGCCATCGCGACGTAGCCGTTGACAAATAAGTAGCCAATAGCAATCGTGGTTACGCTTCTAATTAATTTGGCGACGGGGCCAAACTGTCACCGTCACCTGTGCTAAATTTTAATATGAATTGTTTGGCTACGTAACCGGCGACGTCGCCATGGCGTCTCGGTAAGGTGGTAATAGTTAGTGTTTATTTTATATAATCAGCAAAGTATTTAATTTTTTACGGCTTTAAGGTTTATATCATGTTTATAAAGAAGAATAAGTGAAGATATAAATTTCTGAAGATTAGAGAAGAAGTCCCAACCTTAGCCAGGGTCTTGGCGGTCTGGTGGGTGTGTCAGTTTCTTACTGGCCTGCTAAGTCCCAAGCTATGGTGAGACAAAACTCCTAGCACAGAATACTTCAAGAATGCAACTTCAAGATACACAAAGACTATGTTCCAGTACTTATCGTTACGTAAAATGCTGTAATATTATATTATTTTAAGATTTCTCGCAGCCTCTTATTGATTCTCGCAATGATATATCATATGTAAATTTTATAGATAAATATTATATTCTTTGTATATTGAACATGCTGTTTCCCGCCACTTCGTCTGCGTAGAATTAAATTTGCGCGAACTCTTATACCTCCTTAATCTAGCCCTATCGAAAAATCCGTTCTTAGCGAATGTCTACTAACTACAAACTACCTGCCTAATTTAATCCTTGTACGTCCCGCGGATTTAGAGATTTCGTGATAAATGATCTCTCGCTTTTAAAAATACGTATAGATATTTAAAATTATCTTAGCAAAATGCTTTCGCTCATCTGATATTATACTCCCTGGTAAAAATAGGAAAAACAAGGGACAACTTCTGTTCTAGATGCAGTCTCAAAGTCGTATGCATTGCCAACGTAAGGTTAATTTTAGGATGGAGCGAGATCCAATTATGGCGCTCTCTTAGGTGCCCTGTTTCAAAGTCAAAGCCAAAAATGTTTTATTCATATAGACTTTACAGTACTTATGAATGTCATGTGTGTTATTGTTAGTTTATGTTATTGTTATTTAAATCATTATTTTTAAATTGAGTTGAGAGAGTTGAGTTTACAAGGGTTCCGACGCGCCCTGCACTGACAAGAGCCCGCAACAAACTCAGTCGGTTATTTTTTTTGTTATCACCATTTCACAATAATTCAAACAGTTAGAGAAATTTACTCCCAAGCTTTTTTAACATTCAAATAATCCTTTATAGTAGGATTTTTAAAGGAGCTTTGAATTTAGTGAAAATTTTAAATTTATTTAGGGACATTTCTAGAATATTTCGTGGAAGTTTATTATCAAAGCGAACTCCATTACACATAAATATAGAGTTGATTTTACGATACGATACAATATTGTTTATATTTATTAATATAAAATACAAATGGACCAGCCGCTCCAGGCGCTCCTTAGGATTTAGCGCCTGGAACGGTCGATCCGTTCGCCCTATGGTAGGTCCGGCCCTGGTCGTACGTATTGGTATTGCATTAAAATAAAAAATAAATTCAATGAAAAAATAAAATTCGTATCGCATACCATCGAGGGAACAAGGATATCGTTCGCAAAGGTCGCACGGTTCGAGGAGAGACCGGTCAATGAGGTCCTTATTGTTTAAATCTAGTGGTCTTGTTTCTATGGATTGTTAATTCACTGATGTAGTATATTTTTGTTTTCACCAAGTATCTTCCTGAATAAAAAAATCGTTATTAAAGGTTACAATCTGTGGGCCTAACACGAACATTTTCATCCTATTATTGAACTTAGAATAAAAATGTTCGCCTTAAGCCCACAGCGGATCCTTCTTAAGCGTCACGCGTGTTGCATTGGCGTTGATTAGAAGCGTGACACGATCAAGACTTGCCTCCCATGGAACATTTTCATACTAAGTAAAGTGGACTCTTCACCTTAGAAGAAAATGTTCGTGCTAGGTCCCCTTATATAATCGCTATTGTCTGCTGCATGCATCGAAACTTAACTTTAAATAACTTGAAAAAATCTGAATTCTGATTGTGTATTAAGGACTGTGAGATAAGAAACCGTTGGTGTTTTTCTGTTTACATATAAAATATGTTTTCTATATTCGTGTAGTAGTTTAAACTTGATATTGTGTGCCTGTCGATGCAAATAATTAAAATAATTTTCAAAAGAATTCTAGTCAGTTTTTCCAAAACTAAATTTGTTGTTTGGACATGTTTTAAAGTCATCGCGTAAATATTATATTGTAGATATGCGTGTTACATTAGACAGCTAACTTGAATTTCATAATAAAGAAATTGACATGTACAAGTGTCTTTCATAGATCAATTGAGAACGGAGAGGCGTGCATTTTTAGACTGTAGCATCTGTATCAGTATAGAGCCGAGGTCGGTAACCTTTTGGCAGACAAGGGCCACACCGTTAACATAAAGGATACCGCCGGGCCACACTTGCTAAATTTCATGTCTACTTATCAATTTATGTCGTAGATATTATAGGAGATATTAAAAATGCTGAATTATAGTACATCGCATCAAAATGTGTAATGCAATTATTATCTCTTTAGAAGAATTAGATTGCAAAACAGTCGCGGGCCACAAAGAAGGGTATCAGGGGCCACTCGCGGCCTTCGGGACCCGCCTTGCCAACGGCTTGTATAGACTATAATGCCTGAACCAGACATAGCTTCATTTGAATGATCATTTCAATGATCATGTAGTGTGGCCGGGGACTTTGTGTAACTGTACAAGTGTCAAGATACTCTCTAAAATAGCAAGTCTCTACGTCTATTATGTATTTACGAAATCCTAGGGAGGAGACAGACGGATGGACGAATAGAACAAAACTATAAGGGTTGAGACTGCATGCATATTGAAATAAAAAATAGAACCCCACCCTAAACAAATAAATTAATCGATCTACCCAGCCGTTTGGAAAACGTTCAACAAAAGACAGATACAAACAATACATATGTATATATTTCATAATCGTGAATTCAGAGAAAATACTTATATATCCGTAGTTTTTTTTAAATTGTAACGTTCATATTTTAGTTATTACAATAAAGGGTTCTCATGTACGACTCTTACATTTAATAACCTTATGGGAAGAGCAAAACCGCCATTTGAAGCGTTGTCCTGAGTTACCAATTTCGAAAAATATTAGTTGCTTTAAAAATTATATCCATTATATTAAAGGGTACCAGTGCCTCTTTCTCACATAAGATCGGCATGACGACAATGCTGTCACGTCAAGTTATAGTGTTGTGATCGTGTTTCGTTGTGTTTGTTTGAGTTCCCGGTGGCCTAAACCCCTATTAAATGCCGGTAACGCTTCTGCGAACCTTCCGGTGGGAATAAAACAAATTCTTCTTTCTTTTGTACCAATTGAATAAACAAATGTCTACAATTTCGCATACAAATGTACAACGGATTAACTTATCCTCGAGTGTAGGAGAAATAGTTTGAATGTAAAGTGATATTCATTATTATATAACAGAAAAATCAATGGATATTATGCAAACCCTAATTCACAACTTTAGCACGCTTTTAATTCCGGAGGGATATCGAGTTCTATAATGCAATAAGCTGTATTTTTTCCTAAACTCTTGGTAGTCCTTTCTAACGTTATATAATATTTTAAGAAGCCCCCCATACAATTACTCTTAGGTAAATAAAATTTATCTGAGGGCCTTTTAAATTCGCGAAGTCATAAAACCTACCGCAACTAACATAAAGAGCTGTTGACTTTAAAGCGCAGAAACAAATCTTTATAAATTGTAGCTAAAATCCCTTTAGAATACGTTATTTTTCAAACGAAAAATCGCATCAAAATCGATGAGTATAGCGTTTAGTGTATGTGTCCTGCCACATAGAGACACACTCCTTCGTCCGCGTAATTTTCGTAAAATGATACGCAAAGTTTTCTCTTTACGTATCAATATGTCATTTTATTTACATAAAAATATAAATATATTGATTAGAATGGCAGCTTAAGTCTTTGTAAGTAGCCGCGGTCTGCAAATTAACGTAATCCTTCGTAATACTTGTTACAAGTGAACGTCCCACCGTCTCGGGTCTATTCGCTTTGCGATTCGCACTGGCGAGGCACGTACGGTTCCAATTCCACGATATGAGCCGGAAACCATTGTCAGGCTCCAGCGCTGTGTACATAACGCTTTAAAGTTTTACTGCTTGTTTACAATACGAGTGCTACCCTCGACGGCATTTTTTTGCTGTCGATAAAAAAACTTTTATGACCGACACTTTGAGCACGTACAATGGAGTTACACTCCCGCTGCTCAAAATATGAAATGCGTGTAAAAGGCTAGAAATATGGCAGCTTAGTCAATCCAGTTTTTTACGCGTGAACATATTTTTTACCTGCTAACGTTTCCATGTGACGTAATACACGTGTGGCCTGTTACCCCATGAGATGTTTCACATAAAGAATACTTTTTTATGTGAAACTTTTCATGGGGTAACCGCTTAATTATTTGTGATAGGGCTACAATATCTAAACCGTCGTACATCTGTTATTCTGCTAACCAACCAATAATAATTAAGAGTCGCTGCTTTGACTCATGTGACAGCGAATATTTTGCCATTAGTTTCTACAAAAGAAATTAAACGAAAGTAAAATCTCTATAGACATATTAAAGAGCGATCTCTCTCTGTAATATGTCTCTCTTGCCGTAAATAAATATTAATCTATATCCATTCGGATTTCTTATAATATATCATTTTTCATATTTTTTTATATTATAAAGGGCAAACGAGCAGGTGGTTCATCACCTAAGTGACTACCGACGCTCATGGATGAGATGGAAAGAGGGGTTTAGACCACTAGGAACTCTTACAAACTGAACGAAATGTGACAACAATACCGTCAGGTGACGTGACAGCATTGCCGCCACTTCACGCTGATCTTATGTGAGAAAGGATTACAGATATCCACACGCGCCGACCCAATTCGCCTACAGATGAAAAGAACTGCAAGAAGGGATGGCGTAAAAGTTTAAGAACTTGTTCAGTGTTTATTATTTAAAAAAAATACTGGTTACATTTATTCACAATGGAATAATAATTTAAGTCCACGTGCAAACTGTGGAACAATCTTCCTTCTGAGGTTTTCCCAGAGCCATAAAAGATTAATGTTTTTAAGAGATGAGTGTACAGGATGCTTAAAGGCAGGGAACGCATGGGCACTTCTTATGTTGCAGATATCTATCGTCGAAGGTGACCATTTATCTCCAAGTGGACCTTCTGCCCGTTTGCCCTCTTCTACTATAAAAAAAGTTATCTAAGAATAAAGAGAAATTCCTCTCTCTTGCCATATTCTGATCCTAGGCGTAGTTTCATCAAATAAATAGAATTTGTAAGAGGTCCTGTTATCTTATTTAAGAATCTCTGCCCTAGAATGTGTCTTTAGAATACTTCAGGTCACGAGGGAAATTCGGACTGCCAACGAAGAGCGATTTATAATTAACAATACTTCTCTCTTAGGAATGCTTTGGGTAGATTTAGAATAATCTAAAGTAGGTATATATCTAAAAATATATAGTAGTACAAAAGAAAGGTAAGCAAATTTATATAAGTATAGGAAATTAATCAGTTTTGAATTATTTTGGAAACCTGTCATTTTACTTTTTACTGAACTATGGCAAAGCTAAAGGAGGGTTATGATTTTGACAGACTATGCATGTGTGTTCATTTGTTTCATCATAGCTGCAATCTAAGCGGACCCTGGTATTTACCGGGATAACGCTAGGAAATAGATAGAGATTTAAGAAATAAGTCACGTTAACAACGCAAAATGAACAATTGATATTTTAAATAAGACATCTGTTACAAGCTTCGTTGCTACACGAGTAGCGAAGTGAACCCGCTCACGTGGAAATGTTTAAATTCGCTTGAAAAATTTTGCGGAATATTACATTTACGTTAAGGTAGACTCAAATTTCCAGATACAGAATATATTCCGATCAGAGCAAGTTGTTGATGGATTGTCCTGGCTACTTGAATGTGTCTGTGCAAATACTCTCCATTAGTAAGATGAGAACAACCGGAAACAATATGCCTTAGGGATTCCCCAGGCAGATGGCACGCCCGACATATGTCGATAGTGCCATCTTTTATTATATGTTTCCAGGGATAGAGTATCTGTAAAACGGCATAAATGCGAAAACGCAGTTTAGGCCCGGAATAATTAAATTGTTGCGGTGTTCTTATCATTATATAAAATGTAATCTATATTTATAAAGCTGAATCCCTATTCCCCTTTTTCACGGTATCACAATTGAACGGCTGGACCGATTTCGCTAATTCTTTTTTTGGTGTATTTATTATTGTCAGGAGAAGGTTCTTATGAAGGTAAAAAAATTAAGAAATTTGCGCGTAAAATAAGAAAATTTAAAATTACTTTCACCAACATATTGTGTAATTCTAATCATAGCGGGGACGGGAACGGGAACGGAAATGGGAATTGGAACGGGGACGGGGATATAAAATGATCTATTTTAACTCAACTAAATAAATACCAATTTCCCATGGTTACGTCCATATTAGATAATAGCCTTTTTATGCAAAATAGACATGCGCTTCACTGCAATCACACCTGATCTTAAGTGTTGATGCAGGCTACATAGTGCAAAAAGTTTAAAATATAGAATAATTGTTAGTGCTATAATTAGTACAATTATAGTGTGATGGGAGAAATATTTCATTTTTTTCTTTCTTTTTGTCTAAGGCAGGGCTCGGCAACCTTTTGAGTCGAATGAGTAAAAAAAAACACAATTTACAAGATTTCATAGTTTTTAAAAAAGACACAATTTTTTTTATGCCAACAACAAATAGTACTCGCATTTCAAATAAAAAAGTAATCCATTTTTTTATAAGAAAAATATCTACTTATTCATGCATATGTAGAGGTTTTTCCAAAACAAATTAAATATTTATTTTAGTTAGATATAATCACATACATGCGTATGGAACTAAAGAGCCACAACGTCACATCCAAAGAGTTGCAGCCGACTCGCGAGCCGAAAGGTTACCGACTCCTGGCCTAGAATTTACCTACTTACTGTTGCCTTAAAGACACCCATGTTACAGTGTTTCGGAAACATAGACGGCAGATGGGCGTACCACGCCCTAACCATTCGCATCAGAAATGAAAAAGCGAAACGCTTCGTACGCGATAGTAGGACATTCCACAATTCCCAAATCCCGGGGGCCAATACGCCAGTAATTCCACTTTAATGAACGAAACTTTCCCTCAGTCCCTTGAGCTGTTTGTGCGGTGCAACTCAAACAATGTGCCATCTTATATCGTGCCCTGCGTGCCCTAATACCTGCACGCAATAGGACCTGATGGCTGCCACTCATAACGCAGTTGATGTGGCTAAGTTCTGGACCGAAACAATTTAGTGCTTGCCAACGAAACGCTAAGAAGAAGTGTAAGTGAGTGTTAGTGGCCATCTTAATGAGTACTCTTGAACTCTGGGTCGCAAGTCCCAGGTAGTGCTATGGTTCATTCTTCTGCAACCCTATGGATCTTGTGAATCCATGGAGTGCTAAGAAATTCGTTTCTCTATCTTTATTTTAAAACGGTATTAGTAACAATTTGATCAGCTACATTTCAGAGTAAGTCTTAAATTATGATAAGGGATACTTCCCTGTATTATTCGTATACAAATGTTTGTAGTAAGTTCATAAAAACTTGGAAAAAAGTAAATTTTCCTCGCAAGGCCCCCTTTTTAACCAAAGAGAATAAAAAGTAATTTATAACAATATTATGAGTACTGCAAAGTTTTGAAACCTGGTAGTGGATCATTCTTATTACTTATCCGATAACTGGTCAGATCCACCATAGGTATGGGACCCTTGACTATCCGAGCTGCTATTGTCACTCCCTCTACATCGTCCGTGACAACATTATCCCCATCCTTTACCTCTCCATCTATCCTTTTACTCCATCCCTTTCCTTTACTCCTCTTTCTCTTATAAGATCGATGTGAACTGGCAGCCATGCTGTGACTTCCAGTAAAGGTATTGTTGTCGGGTTTCGTTTGGTTTGTGAGACTTCTCGGTGGCGTAATCTCGTCATTAAAGGCAAGTTATGTTTCTTCTTGCCTTCTGGTGGTGCAGATGTCTATGGGCCTCGGTAGATACTTATGTGAATCGCCTGCTCGTTTACTCCTACAAGCATAATTTTTTTAACGCATTTGTGTAATGTGCGATAAAGAATTTTGTTTCAACAAAAATGTACTATACATTCAATATTATCTTATCTACAATACAGTAAGGGCTTCCCATTTCAAATAAAGCATAATCTCTCACACCCCTTTATGATATCGATGGCAATATTATACGCGTCGTTTTGTTGGCACGCGATCACAAACCTTTTTGTAAGCTCCGCTATAATATTTTCCCCGTTTCGGTTTCCTTTCCCGTTCCACAATCGTTCGCTATTTTGGCGTTAATGGCTTAAACATAAAAGATAGATACACACGCTTTTCTGTAGAACTATTTAAGATAAACATTTCCTTCACATACTAGGTACGTGTTTAACTCTAACGGTTTTTGCATCGCACGCCACAATAGTTTGTAGATGGCAAAATTTCCTCCTACTTACTTGACACTTATCGTTATATTTTGGACAATTCACACAATATCTTTATAATTTATAGCCTAAGTGTTATTCTAATGTATAAACTATATTATTGTAAAGTTTTATTAAAATCCATTCAGTAGTTCTTCAGTGAAAGAGCGCCAAATATACATCCAGACATACATCCATGCGTACGAACTTTTGCGTTTTTAATATTGAGATAAGTTTAATTGTACAGAAATACATCCATGCGTACGAACTTTTGCGTTTATAATGTTGAGATAAGTTTAATTCTACAAAACGATTATTACGCACACAAATACTGTATCTTAAATATATTCTTATACAAATAATACTACAAAACAAGTATTTACACAAATACTATATTTAGGAATGTATTTAAAAAAAAAACTAAAGAGTAAATGTCAAGTGAATCATTTCTATGTTGACAGGGCTACGGAATTATTCAAAAAGGGGGTAAGAGAAATATTCAAAAAGAGTTTTTGTATCAATGAATGTATTCTATTTAATATGTCGTCATTCGTGAGGACGGCGCAGCCATTCATGTGTTGGAAAGCACATCGCCGCATGTTGGTTTTTATTTCTTTGTGCCGAGGGCGCAGTAATTGACAGGAGCCGAGAAACTGCCGTTTCGTTTAGCCTGAGATTTTTGGGGTTCTGTAGGGATAGGAAAAATCCGCACTGGGAACTTTAACAATATATGTAAGAATTATATGTCATATTATATATTATTACTAGTTGTACCCCGCGATTTCAGCGGCGTGAGACCCCACTATTACTTAGGAGTTTAAAAAATAGTGTATGATCGACTCTCAGACCTACCAAATTGCACAATTTTCATCAAAATCGGTCAAGCCGTTTTGGAGGAGTTTGGCAAAAAACACTGTGACATGAGAATTTTATATATAAGATACTTGGACGACGTTTTATTACCCTAAATTATAATTTTGTATTCATTCAAGAAAATATTGGGATCAATTTTACACTAAAACATAACCCTTCAATACAAAGAATAGTACGATCCCTTTGATACGATGCGTAACATTCACCTTATAAACAACTATCTATACTACTTAATCACAAAATTAAAATTGTTTAATATGCATATTGTTTTAATTACATTAGCCTTAAAGCCTAGTATAGGAGGGTCTCATGTGCCCTTGGTCTAAGAAGAGCCCAAGACAATCAGTCGGGTATCGAGTAAAATATGGAGTAAAATACGTACCGCTCGACTTGCCCTATTCTAACCATAGACAAGTTCACAAATTTAAAGGAAAAATTACTATCGATACGTATACATTTCTTATTAATTACACATCTCATTAGTTTTTACTCATCTAAATCCATATTACATCAATTTTAAGGATCTACTCTAATATCTGACATGAGTATACTTATTATTTACAAAATGCAAAATTTTCTACTGTTAAAGTAATATAGATGCGTTCCGACCACACCCTATTGAATTATTGTTAGTTTCTGATCCGAAATAGGAATTCGAAGGTTTATTCACGTTGGTGCCGTTATTCATAGTTATATAAGATCTTTTGACGGAGTGTGGGCGAACTGAAGACGTGCAAAGTGCCTTAATTCAAAAATACGAATTAAATTCTAAATCTAGACTGACATCCAACATAGCTATACCTAACTATATGCTAATAGGTGAAGCAAAAACTTTCGGTACCATTTTATAAAAATTGCGCGAACGGAGGAGTATGAAATTTGACACAATTATAGTTTATATAAAGGATGGCGTGAGAATGTTCATATTTTTGTAAATTCTGCGTTATAAATTATTAAAATAAAACCTCACACACACCAGTGCCAAACGATTTACACACACATGTATAGATTTTATTATAGGATGCTGTCTAAGTGTAGTCGTGACGACCGTATGTATATGAAGTGTCAAATATAGCAATGTCCTACAAAGAATTTAAATTTTGTAAATAAGCATGCGGTACGCAAATCTAAAGGTTTGTGGCCGAATTGTGAGCAGACGACGATCTCTAATATTAATAAATTTCCGAATTATTTAAAAGTACTAATTAGCTAGTTGTGGTCGTACTTAAATAAGATTACTATGGGGCTAGCGTAATCATGAGTAGATTACCTAAACACCTTAAAAATAAATTTCATAATTTATATCAAACATCCGCTTTCGCTTCGCCATTCTACGTCATGCCATTTCGCATGCTTCACTCAACTACATACCTTGAGCCTTTTCTCGCTAGTACTTTTGGGTATAACCACAACTTTTTGTTGGACCAAATACCGAAGCAGTATTTGGGCCGGTGTTTTCTCGTGATTTTTGGCAATTTCATTCACATCGGGGTGCCCCAACAAATCGGGAAAGGCATCGGGGCTAAAATAAATTAGTTATGATTATACGCGCTTAACTTGTTGATATACGCACGATAACCATTCTTGCTGTTGAAGGAATAATGCGCTACTTTTCTGTAGTCCATGTGAAAAGTTGCCATTAAAAAAATAAGGCGATTTAGATTAATTTCTTTTTCCATTATTACCTATCAAAATTATAGCCTCACAATTGAGGAGATTAAAGAAATTGACAATGTAATTTTTATCTTTTTGCCGTGGGTGTCCGTGATTAATAATACTTAGGGGTATTCAAAGTTCAAAACACACCTATAATTATACTTGTTAACAAAATGGTCCTTCGCGCCGGGACTCCCTAAAGGGGCATACGCAGTAACTACAATGTCGTGATCTGAGCAAAATTTCCTTAGATCCATTTGCTGAAAGTACGCGTGCAGTTCCACCTGTAGAACCTGGGGCTTCATTGACGATGCGCGAATTATCTTCATTATTTGAGACTCGTTGAAGTTGGACAACCCGAGGTTTCTAATTAGACCCTCCTTCTGGCATTCTTCCATCACCTGAAAGAATCAGACGTAGATGTCAAAGAAAGGGTTAAATTTATAATACAGACAGTATTATTAATCTATAGGAGTCAACTTAAATTTAGTTATTCTTCCAGTTTAATGGTCAAAAATATGCCTTTGAATTAATATAACAAAATAAAATAACGAAGACCTCTCACCTTCCAAGTACTGATATGATCAGTTTCCATGTCCAGGTCGTATTCACCATTGCTTTTGACGACAGGTGTCAAAGTGTCGAGATCACAGCGGAATCCAAAAGGAACGTGAATCAAATACAAATCAACGTAGTCCATTTGCAACCTCTTTAATTGCAGTGCTAGGAACTTCTTTACGTCTGACGCACGATTGCCAACATGAGGAAGCTTAAAGGGAAATAAAGTTAAGAACTTTGAAGCTTTTTAGTTCGTCCAAAGATCCGTCTTAATCAATTTCAGAGCCCCAAGGCACACGACAATACGGGGTCTGTAGGAAAATAAGAACTGGCCAACAAAGAAACTGACCAGAAAAGAAAGGTAAAGACGGCGCTGGTTAAGCATAGTAAAACCAGATTGAAGGCGGATCAAAAGTTCAGACTTTTCCGTTCTACTTAGATGACCACACTCAGGGAGTGTTTGTAGAATACTTTTTTCCTTTCACAACATTAGGATTTCATTTTCGTTATCATCCAGTCAAACTTTTTGAGAAGCTTGTGTTGGGAATGCCGAGAACGAATAGCCCAGCGGGGTATGAACCGTGTTAATTATATATCTGTCCGTCCGAGCGAGCTTTTATACATTACGTAGTTTTTATCAAACTAGCTGTGCCCGCCACTTCGTCCGCGTAGAATTAATTAAAAAAAATAGATTCAGTTTTAGCGTGATGATATATAGCCTGTAGCCTTCCTCGATAAATGGACTATCTAACACTGAATTTTTCAAATCAGACCAGTAGTTCCTGAGATGATGGATGAGAAAAATAAACAAATTCTTCAGCCTTCTATATTAGTATAGATTATGATCACGCGACAAATATAAAATGTACACAAGAGCTACTTCAATGTTTAATAAGAATACAGTCTAATATTTTCTATTTTCATATCATTGAAAAATTACCTTTGTTGTAATGAATAGATCTCTCCTTGTGCCTTTTCCATCATTTATCCATTTCTTGATAGCATTGCCAATAGCTTCCTCATTATTATAATTAAATGCGGTGTCAATGTGACGATACCCTAAGTCCAAAGCTTTATACACAGTAGATTCTATTACTTCAGGAGAAGCCTAAAAAGCAAATTAATTAATTAATAATTACGTGAAATTGTCGAATTTTATTTAATGAACAGAAAACTAACCTGCCAAGTTCCTAAACCAAGCATTGGCATCAAATCAGCAGTTTGCGAAAGTTTTACGAATTTCATTCTCTTATTGATTCTATGTATTCCACGAAAAAAAAATTAAAATTGTATTCCCTTTCTGAAGCACAGGTAAAATCACGTCTGAAAAAAATCTGACAGACATGAAAATTGGCTATTTGCCAAATACGAGTGCGCAACGAAACTATCTTTAGGAAATACAAAAATGATTCGTGTTTATTGTTATTTAAACAAGTTACAATAAGTGTATTATGAAGGAAAAATGATAACACGATATTGATTTTTATGATGTAACAGTTCTACGTTTTAAATTTCGCGGTTATCTCGTTTAATATTTTATATTATTAATTTTATATCTTTAAAATTAATTTATAACCTTCAATCCTCGTGCTTATTAATTATTATTAAATTACTTTAACTAATTGCTAAACATATAGATTCCCACCCATTTTTGTATGTAATGAATTCTGAACGTTTACTTTTGACCTACTTTTCATTCTATGTACGGTTGAGTATAAATAAATACGCTAACAAATAAAATATTTATATTATAATCTGTATCTATATTTTATCTGTGGATTGGGATTACCCGGATGAGAAAACTAATTGCCAAACGCCAAATATATTGCAAATATTTGGTTGTACTTCTTGTGGTTCCCGCCGTTTTTTATAAGAACATAATAAATTACTAATAGTATAATAACATAATAAAATATCTTACTAATAAAGGATATATTTTATTAGTAAAGGACAAACAAGCTATAAACAATGGGTGTAAGTATTTGTAAACCTACGCTTAAGTAGAAACTTTGTTTACATATTCACTCTACATCATATTTTGTCTTCCTATTTGACTGTTTATTGACTAAATCTAATTCTTCTTACAGAAGAAGTCTGCGGCTTCTGTTAATAAAAGTAAAGAAAAACGTGAAGCAAGAAAATTAGAACAACGTCGTATAGCTGATGGAATGTCTTATGTTACTTGCGCGAACAAGCTTAAAGACTTAGCTTCCTTGTGTAAAGATTTATTAGTATATAGTAATAAAGACCTGGATATAGACATGTATATACAGAGAGTTACAGAACTTGATAAAGATATACTAAATTGGGCTATAAACTTAACAGAAAGAAATATGAAAAGATTGTAAGTTTTATTGATTATATTAATAGTGTATTATAGTAGTAATGGAAAGTAATATCTATTATATATTTCCGTTATTCGTATGGTTTTCAATATTTGATGATATCATTGGATTAGTTTAGTCTATTTAATGAAACAATTTTTAATATATCTCAATTTAGTAGTACTTAGTAGAGACAACACTATAAAAATTAATGTAAACAACACAAAATGTCATGTAAAAAGAGTATAGAATTCATGGTAATGTTTTTTCCTATTCTTATTCCTCTGATTTATTGTTAATAGATATGAAACTTGTGCATGGGGTTGGAACAAGGAACGCAAAGTTGAAGAGATGACAGATGATGCAGCTTGGTACCTTATTGCCAAAGACAAGAATAAAAGGCTTCAGGCATTTTCACATTTTCGATTTGACATGGACTTTGGAGACCCAGTGCTATACTGGTAAGAGATAATATGCTAATTCCCTATTTTAAAATTAGAAAATTATTACCTATGTTATTTTTATTTCGAGAAGTGCATGAAATACAGTTTAAGGGCTGAACTTCATTTACCCTAGAACCATTGGAGTAATGGCGAGTCTACAAGGGGAAGTTCAAGCCACATCTTACTTTGCTTTTTTGACTTCATATGCCTGAAGAATTAAAAAAAAATGTTCTATCAACATGGAAAATTTCAAGTCTCTACGTCTAATAGTTTGGAAATGCTAGGGGAGGACCACGTTACGGACAGACAAACGGATGGACAGAGCCAAGTTATAAGGGTTCCATGTAGTACTAAGAAACCCTAAAAAGCTGCGCAACGTATCGTGAATTATTGTGAATTTATTCCGCATAACGCGTTAATCCCGAGTAATTCACGGGATAAATTATATGATACGTAAAATGTAGCCCGACAGAAGCCTCAGATATCTGATGAATGCAACCCGTTAAATGATAATTAATGATTATTAATTAAAATAATTATCACACTATCTCGCTTAAGATAATTATCTGATGCGGCGATAGCTTTGGACTATTTGACCGTTGACAAGAATCTTGAAACAAATTAGTCTCTTAGTATTTTTTATACTGCATTTATTATCTCTTTTTACAATTCCATTAGCTATTTCCTGTGACTTCATTCGCATAAAATTAAACTAGCGAGAGCCCTTAGACCTTATTAATCTAACTCTAGAATAAACTAACTACTTCCTTGCCAAATTTTATCATAATATGTTCCGCAATTTTTAGGATTTCGTGATAGGTGACCTGTTTTTTTATTTATTCTTCCTGGTTTGGGTTAGCTCTGGATAGGAGAGAGTCTAAGCGAGGAGAGGCCTTTGCCCAGCAGTGGGAAATTACAGGCTAATTAAAAAAATACTGGTCAAACGTTCAATACAGAATTGTGAAAACAACACTAAACTTGTCTGAATTACTAGTTTACAGGAAACAGTTGTCCAACTTCGAATGTCTTATAAACAAAATATTAATCAAAATTTATTCAAAAATGAGTGTGATTTATTATTCAAGTTTAGATAGTGTAAAACACCTCTGAAATAATCAAAACTGAATCCTACTTATATTATAAAGGGGAAAGTTTGTATACATGGACGTCTGGATGTATGTTTGACGCTCTTTCACGGAAAAACTACTGAGTTGATTTTAATAAAACTTTACAATAATATACTTTATATATCAAAATAACTTATAGGTAGAATAAATTAGAGGGATATTGTGTGAATTGTCCAAAATGTAACGATAAATGTCAAGTAAGTAAGTAGGAAAATATTCTGCACATACGCGACTACAAAGTACTACAAAACTTTGCGCAGCTACCACAGTCCCCGGCTACACTACATGATCATTCAAATGAAGGTGTCTATCATTCAAATGAAGGTGTCTGGTGCCGGCATTATGACAGAGCCCACTTCCATTTCACCATAGTCTTATTAAAAGTTAAATACAATATGAAAAAACACTACTTCCGGCGAGAAATTATTATCGCTAGATTGAAGTACCTCATTAAAATTTCTCAAAAGCAATCTTGCAAGGAATCTTTTAAAAAATCATTTCTACAAATTCTCAGCTAGTTTCGAGTAAAAAAGGTAAAGCTGCTTTCACACTAATGGAAAAGTATTTCCGCTCACAACCTGAAGTTTAATTTTGAGTACAGTGGACTATAATATTAAAGGTAAGATTTTGATAATTGATTCGCATTTGATTTAATAAATAATTTTAGAGATAAGTATGTAAATTATCTTCATTCCGTGAGCTAAGAAATCGACAACAGTAAAAATAGATACAGAATTGGAGTAACTAATTTTAGACCATAAAGCAACACGTGAGGAAGTTAGTACGTATGGGTAACTTTTAGTTTAGAGCCTCAATAGCTTAACGGTATAAGGTATTGGCTGAAATCCACAAGATACTCGGTTCTAACCCCACCGCCGTTGGGGTATTGTCCCGCCCACTCCACAGGCTTTTAATTAAAGCTTAGTAGGAGGGGGAAAAGGGAATACTAGACAATATGTACCTAAAAAGAGAGTTTCCATGAGGTTACATAATGTGTGTATGTGTGGCTGGGTGTGTTTGTGTGTGTATGTGGGTGTGTGTGTGACTGATTGCGGGCGTACGCACGTTTTTTTACTACACTATTCCTCTTGACCTGTCCTGATAGAAAAAACCAGTAGTGTGTATAAAAGTTTTATATACACTGCGCAATAATCTTGACTCCTAGTTTGAAATATTTAAGCCTTCCATCAGATATGAAATATTCATGACAATACATCAGGGAGTCTCTTTGCACAGTTTTGCATCGCAGTTACGGCGAGGGATCTAAAAACACAGGGTTGGGTTAAGTGACTTTTCCTTATTAAATGGGTTAATAGGAAGAGAGCT
Source organism: Charaxes varanes (assembly GCA_024363005.1). Taxonomy (NCBI): domain Eukaryota; kingdom Metazoa; phylum Arthropoda; class Insecta; order Lepidoptera; family Nymphalidae; genus Charaxes; species Charaxes varanes. The sequence goes on along the minus strand of JANCMC010003919.1, from coordinate 18,766 downwards.
TTAAAATTGGGCTACGGGTGCCGAAATAAAGTTTGTTTGCGCCTGGCTATATCACGGATTTAAATTCGCTACCGTATTAGATTTGTATGTGTCATTAGTATAATCAAAGCTTTGTGTTTGCATTTCTTGGTACTTGCTATCACTTATGTTAAGTACCACCCCATAATATTGTCAAATACAAAAAGTCTGCATGAAATATTAAACTATTTTAGAACACAGAGAGGATAAGAGAGAAAAAATAAAACCACAACACCGAACCCGCCACCAAAGCTAAGCAGTACACAACACTAAGCAAAGTAATTTAGTATTTCTCGCATGTAATGGATTTCTGCAAAGTAACAACACCTGATTATATTAATTATTTAGAAGAAAATCTATCTATCTATAATGCGTGAAGCAAAAACTTTCGGTACCGTTTTATGAAAATTGCGCGGACGGAGGAGTATGAAATTTGGCACAATTATGGTTTATATAGAGGTAGGTGTGAAATTGCTAATATTTTTATATAATGTGTATTATAAATATATTAAATTATTAAAACAAAACCTAACGCACACCAATGCCAAACGATTTACACACACATGTATACATTTTACTATAACATTGTGTCAAAGCGTCATCATGACGATCATATGTTACAATTGGCAAGTATACCTAACATAATCGTTGTATAAAGAATTAAAATTTTGTTTATAGTTTTAAATAAGCATATGGTTTGTAAATCTAAAGATTGTGACCGAGTTTCGACCAGTCGGCGATCTCTATTAAATACTATTTGTCAACGTGATTAAACAGAAAATTCCTACTAGGCTCCGCTTATCTATATACGTTTTCAGGTTACAAATACATCAAAGGCTTGTAAGCTATCAACACCGTTCGTAACAACCACGGCGAAAACGTCACGCGCACCTCGCCGCCAAATTAAAACTTTAATCAAACTTCAACTCTACTGCAACGATACGACATCGACTAAACATTTTTTTAATCATACACAACAAATATTTTGTCTTTTTTGATTCACGTAAAATTTGCAATTTACGTATTCGGTAAAAACCTGCGATTAAATAGAAAGAGAATTTGTAAAATGCTACACTATGAAAACCGTATCCAGTACCAAAGCACAGCACTATACTGATTTTACGTTTGCGCAACGTACGTTGAATTTGGCACATGCGCGTCGAGAGCGAACTCGAGCGCCTCGAGCGCGAGGGTTATACTTATCGCGTTGAACATTCTGAGTACGGAACCCTATGTCACGAATGTAGGTACTCCACTACGCATAGTCATTCAAGTATCACATAAAAAAAGTAAGAACAAATAGAGTTGAAAGTACCTTATTCGAGTCACGTGTGACTAAAGAAGTAAGAGGAAACAGAATTGTATAATCATATTTTACACGTTTTTTATAGGAGCAGCACAAGTGACACACTAAAAAAGTGTGTGTGCAAAAAAATTTTTTGGTCCTTAATGCGTTCAAAATATTATAGAGGCGAATCGGTTGAATAATAATGATTAATGATTAATTTATTTCAAAATAAAATCAGTATATATACACTTTCCATTAATAAATTACGGCTGTTTTGACGTGGTTTCGAAAACCCCGTATTTTAAATTATTTTGTTTTTCTAGCCGTCAGTCGCACGCTGCTAAATATGTCGTATTAACGCAGCTTGTAAACCACTGCAGTATCCAATAAAAGCAAAGTGTTACCTATCAAGAAATCTCGAAAACTGCGGGACGTACAAGGCTAAAACTTGGCAAGGACGTAGTTTATAGTTCGTAGACATCCGTTAAGAACGGATTTTTCGATAGGGCTAGGTTAAGGCGGTCTAAGAGCCCTAGCAGGCTTAATTATACGCTGACGAAGCATGAAGCAGCTAGTATAATGTGAACGAGGTAGCGTATCAAATTGGCTAAAGCTGTATAATTCAAGTCACATGAGCCTCGAGAAGTAAAGGGAAACGTATATATCGATTAATAGGATTGTAAATACACGTGTTGCTATGTGAACAACCTTCCAATGCATAATGTGATATAATATTAGGGTTGCCAGTCTTTTATCTAGAAAAATCTTAAATCTCAGTAAGATTTTCTATTTTTAAGAAAAAAATAAATAATGAATTGTAAACTAACTCTTAAACCTGACGCCATTGCTTTAGATAAAGTAAAGTATGTTCAGGAAAAAAAATATCTTCAAAAATAAGTTTTATTTGCTTTAACTACATACATAGCCCGGTTCGGAGTGTGTAAGCGGGCCTCCGGTGTCCTACCAAGGATGAAGAGGGCGCCCTGGGTTTTGGTGGGAAATATTGATTAAGATTAAGGCATGGAAAGAACAAAGAAAAAAAGAGGTGAAGCTGAGCCGATGGAGGTAGATGAAAACACTGACCGGCAGAATGGTGAAAGGGATTTGGAAAATGAAGAAATTGACCATATATCAGATGATGAAGAAGGTGGTGTTCGTATTGGAGATATTTACATTCCTCCTGCGCCTAAGCCAGCCCTAACATTCGAAACCACTGGCCCTAGACTTATTATTACACATATCGTAAATGACAACTTTAAAAGTTACGCTGGAATACAAACCTTAGGCCCATTTCATAAGGTAATATATTTTTCTAATTACCTTATATTCCTTATGAATTCTTGTTTCAGTAGTTTTTTTATATTTTAAAGTATTTTTGTAGTCTTAATAATGCGATTATGTCTTGCTGTCGTTTGTCTCAAGAGAACTACTGACAATTAGCTTAGCGAATCTTTACTCTAAACTAAGCTGAGTATTAATCTCTTCCCGACAACCTACAACACTAAATCTTGTTAAAGATACAGTTAAAGTTTTGTGAAGAAGACTTAAGTTTTTAGATATAGTCTTATTTTAAGTCTGAATACAAATTATTCTCTTCTCTACTATTCTAATGGCTTAAACATGTTAGCTAACAGTAAAATGTAAACAAAAATTTAATTCAAATGGATTTTTTTTTTATAACAAGGGCCAAACAAGCAGGTAGTTCATCAGAGTGACTATCATCTCCCATTGACTACTGGAACACCAGAAGGCTTGCAAATACATTGCCTACCTTTGAAGAGTGAATATGCTCATCTTGTACTTTATATTGTTTACTTACAGAGCTTTACAGCCATAATTGGGCCTAATGGAAGTGGCAAGAGTAATGTGATAGACTCTATGCTCTTTGTGTTTGGCTATCGAGCTACAAAGATTAGATCAAAGAAGATCTCTGTCCTAATCCACTCATCAAGCAAGTTCCCGAATATTACTAATGCTTCGGTAGCAGTTCACTTCTGTCAGATTATAGATGGGGTGAGGATATTTTTAAGTATTTATTATTTATTTAAAGGTCTCTCATTTATTTAATATACTTATTCTAAATACATTTTTAAATATTAATATAAAAATAAAAACATTTAAAAATATATAAAAGAAGGCTGCCGAAAGCGGTGCTGAATTATTTACCTTTCGCTTTTATGTAATAGCTTATTTGTGCCTGGAAGACATTTACAATTTTTTACAAACAATTATCGATAACGCAGTATTTTACTTTTTAATTATATTTAAATATTAGAAAACTTATGACCTTTCTATATGTGACTTCTTTCTATACGTGTAAAGGCAGCTCAGTTAAATTATTAGTTTCATACATCGTCGAAGCCTCCTTGCAGGCAGCCTTTGCATTATTAATTTATGTTAATTCTCTCCATTGTACAACTAATATTACTTATAATCTTCAAAAGAGTACTTGTCCATTTGGTAAAATATACAATGATTTAAAGTGCTTTTAAAATACTATATTTGCTAAATCAAAAATTAATTATTTTATTCTCAGAAGAAATATTATTACATATTTCAATAACGCTAATGCTGCAAAAGATGATTAAGACTTTTTTTGGCGACTCGCATGTTTTATTTTATGTTCGTCATTTATTTGCATATACATTGTGCATATCTGTGTATGCCTAACTCTAAGAAGAAGACGAGAAAAAGAAAAAAGAGTAGATTTTAAAAACAGTGTAAATGATAAATAATTAAAATTTTAACAAAGAAATCGACTTATATTGACAGAACCAATCAAAATGGGATCACGTGCGAAGCTCCACCTTTCAAAAAAAAAAGAATCATATAAATCGGCCAGCCAGTTTAAATCCTGAAGTACAAAACGTAGAAAAAAATACATTCAAATTGAGATCCATCTCCATTTTTGAAGTCGAGTGGAAAAATATTTAATCAACAAGAAACTCATCCTCGATTACGTCATCACTTTCCATCAAGGGTATTCATGGTCAGGCGCTGACCTTCGCATAAAAAGATAATATTAATAATAAATTTATTCATCTATAAATTATAAATATGATACTCAAGTATAATAAGTAAGCGAAGTTAATTTTAGATCGATTATCATAATTTTGTCTTGATAACTTATCTAATAAATTCTTATAACAAGGAGCGAGTTCGGTAGCGATTTTTGAAGCTTTGCGAGTCTCAATCTCGTGCGCCTCGAAGACGCCGGTCCCTCTAAGAAGAATTTTAATACGCCGCCAGTGAGTTGCGCGACCGAAGACTAATATTGCATCTATTCGGTAGCAGCAATCCTCCAGAACTTAAACAGTTATCTCTGGCATATATCACACTATCCAACATCCCTTCAAAGAGTAAAAAGTATCCCATCCATTCTGACACTAGGGACCGCAGATTTCAGTATATGGTATTAATTTCAAATTTTTAGATCTTCCCATTCCTGTGAAAAAGGGTCTTGACAGACAGACAGACAGACAGACAGACAGACAGACAAACAGACAGACGGACAACCTATAAAGTGGTCCTATAAAGGTTCCTTTTTTCCTTTTGAGGTACGGAACCCTAAAAATAACAATAATATAATTGGAAAACATAAATCGTTTACCATAAGTTAGTATAAATTAAAAATGTAGATAATAAGTAAAAAGTGTAAAATTAGCAACGAAGCACCTAATGCATTGAAATAACACACCGTAATTGAATCTGTAGCTGTAGACACCACCTGTAAGCAAAAGATAAATTAGTAAAATACTAAGATGTTAAGTTTCAGTATTACTTACCCGTGTTATAGACTATAAGTAGATGTATAAGATGTAGATGTAGTTGAAATTAGATAGTTGCCACCTGGAAATCAAAAGTAAATAGTACAAGTAATAATAACTCACTCAATATATTAAATACCATGTTTCCACTAGTGGATATTACCAAAAAATTATATTGTGTAGTCTTAATAGACGAAAGTTTTTAAAGTAATTAGAAGTCATTGCAAAAACCTGAAAAGAAATAAAAATTGTTAGTATATAAGAAAAATATAGTAATAAATTAGCATGTAGTAAAGAAATAAAAAATTGTTAGCCCAAGTGGACATAGCCATGTAAATTAAAAAAATAGAAAAAAAACTTATTTAAAAAGATAAAAAAAGTCTCTGACGCTAATGTTAGGGGGATTGTATTTTAAAAAAAAAAGTATAACATAAGACAATCTTTCATAAAGCTTATCTCTCAGATAATTGTTGCATGCGATGTGTTACAATCCTCCCTAACTTATGAGATGTTTTCGTATTTTCGCTATCAAGTGATTTGAAGAAGAAAGAAGAAAAAACTTTTATTCGGTATAAAAAACACTGTACATAAATATACTTATATAATAATACACAATTTACACTTTAAACAACAGGTCTCCATTGAGGAGTATCACGAAGGGCTTGCCTTTAGTAATTGAAGAAAATAAAGAAAAAGTCCAATTACATTCCGCAGACTCAAAATTTTCCATTTTCATTACCTGTATTGTGTATCAGATACGGAACCCTTCTATATGTTTCCCGACACGCTCTTGCCCATTTTTTGTTTATTTGCATAGATAGGCGCGGATGTGCGCATGCGCTAAATTATCTTTTGTTATGGAATTTGAAATAAACAAAGATGAATATCTATGAATTATTAATTTAAATGAGGCTCTCCGACTATAGAGAAAAAAGAACTTCAAGGTTCAAAGTTAAAGTAAATTATATTGTGATTATAATTTAGAATAATTGACGTAGGTACTTACGTATTTGTTTACTACACTAGGTATTACCGACAGTTTTACTTATCTGTAAGGTACGTGGGAAACAAAATATTTTTTGTTATCTATATATAATATATAAAAATAAAACCCTCTCTATATTTCTCTTGGTTATGGCATCACGTGTGAACGGCTGGACCGATATCGATAGTACTTTTTTGTTGTGTTTGTTATTTATTGTCAGGAGAAGGTACTTATAAGAAAAAATGGCCAAGAGTGTGTCAAGACACGCTTATATACAAGGGTTCCGTATCTCATAAGCTATAAACGTATTTGTCAAATAACAGTGCACTTGCAAGTGCATTGATTAAAAACGTGAAACTATGTAAACTTGCCTCCTCTGGGCCTAGCACGAATATTTTCATCCTAAGTAGAGTCGACTCACCTAATTACTTCGGTTCGAAAGGATTGTGCTATGCTCTCTTTTTCCTGATTTACGTAAGTTAGTGAAGACAAAACGATGTGCTGATGTTATTCTTCTTCTTCTCAATCGATATCTTCACTGATGAAGGTCGTGCCCGTTCTGACATGCCTTGACGTTATAATAAATAAATAAATAATAAATATACACAGGACTATATGACACACGGACGTCTGTTCCTAAGATAGACAACTTAATGCCTGTGTCATAGGTAACAGCCGCCTGTTATACACAAATATTTTTTTTTCAGAAATATATAAATACATACATATGGATAATACACCCAGACTCGAGGTGGGAATCGAACCCACGACCCCCGGAGATACCAGCAAAATCCCTATACCACCTACTAGAAGCTCTTGGTTTGTTAACTTAAAAATACTATAGATTGTAGATTTAGATATTAAAAGTTAAACAATATACAGGGTATAAAAGACATCGTACCGCAAACTTTGTGATAAGGCAACATTTAATGTCCGAAATAAAATCACAAAAATCATTCCTCTTGGAAATTAGGGGTTACAGATATTGCCGTCCTCATCCCATTCTTGAGCACGCAATGTATCGTGAACATTGGAAAGCATCCGTCAACATAATGTTGACGCGCAAAACAAGTCAACAACCCGCGCCGCACTACTCCTGTTACGAATTTTTAAGTTTTATTTACATTGAGGTTTGATGAGAAATATGGAAGAAATTTGTTTTTGATTAAAAATCGTACTGGGACAGACAGTATCATTATACTGTCCTGTCCATGTTATATAGTATTCAGTTTTAAAAAATGGTTAAAAAATGTACATTTCAAGAAAAGGCCGACGAAAAATTTCACCACCGAGGAGTCTAGAATCATGTACTGAACCCATGGGATGTGTATCTGGTGCGATGTCTTTTACACTCAGTATATTAATTACCGATAAAACTAGGGAGGTCTTTAAATTTTGTTTATAGAAATAATTGGAAATTATATTACAAGACTTAGATAAATATGCTTCTACTTCAGAGGATTTCATTTAATAATAATGATAAGCCATAGACCTAGAGTTGATTAGGGATAATAATTCATCCTCACATGTTAATGGTCGTTAATTTTATGTCTAGAATCTTTAAAACCAATTTTATACTAATTGATGTCTTAAATTGTTGTAATCCAATTGAGTTGTGTATGCAAAAACTTTGATTTATCGTATGTCGAAGAAGCCAATATCATTATGTTAAATTGCGAATTAGTTTTTTTTTTTGTAATTACTCGTATAATAAAAACTCTTTTGCAAAAAAAAACTGGTAATATTAATTCTCCACATTTAAAAAATTACACTGTGAAAAGAGGCTTCTATTGACTTGAAAATATTACTGGCACCTTGGTAATAGCATCATATTAAAATACGAATACTGTTGCAAAAAAACCTTCTATTTGTATTTACTTGTACAGTAAAAACTCTATAGCAAAAATTGGCCGTTTCAATCCTCCGAATTAAAAAAATGCAATGTCAAAAGAGGTTTCTGTTGAGTTGAAAATAGTGCACTTTGTTCAGGCTCCAATGTGACTTCACACTTATACGAAAGCCTGATAATATTATATCCAATACCTTACTTACAAAAAACAATGTACCAATAATCAAAATCGTATATTTTATAGATATATACTTTGTAGGAATTCACTATATCATACGCGGACATACATTTGAGCGACAATGGGCAAAAATTTAGTGCCAGTGCCCACCAAAATTTTTGAAGCCTGACCTAGGCTGAAATGTGTGTTTAAGAACAGAAAATCGGTGCAGAGCACATGCTTTGGTGGTGATTTTGGTTAAAATATTACTCGCGACGGATTTTCGAAAAGTATCTCGTCATATAATATTACTTCGAATTAATACCCGAATAGGAAAACAAAGGAAAGAATATTATACTATTAGAATATACTATTAGATTATGTCGTTAGGTATATTTATTTAACATTGCCCTTTGTGTGAGAAAATGACCTTTGATGGTTCAATGATACGACGTTAATCGCTACAGTACAAAGGTTACCTAAAATATCTTATGCCAGGTTTACTTAATACTATCGGATACCCAAGACTTCATGTGCGTACTATAATGAATACGTTTAGTATCTTTACGTGATTTATTTCCACCTATCTTTGGAGTATTTTTCAATGTTCATATTTCAATGATTCCTGGAAAATAACTGCTCTGCGTGTTATCGTATTAAACACGTGTGGCCTGCGAACACGTTCTTTGTGGCCCGCGGCTGTTTTATAAATAGCAATCTATATACATATAAACTAATTATTTATTTAGTTAGTTAATATTAGTTAATTACATACTTTACTCAAGTATAAAGTTTTGTCGTATTAAACTACTATTAAACATTTCGACTGGCCCCTTGGCGCATGGGCAGTGACTTTGTCTTTTGCTCCGGGAGCTGTGAATTCGTTTCCTGCAACGATTTAAGATGTATTAACTATATATTTATGTTTATATATTTCTACAAAAAATATTTGTCTATAACAGGCGTTTGTTAGCTATAACACAGGCATTTAGTTGTCTACCTTAGAAATAAACGTCCGTGTGTCATATAGTCCCTATATATTTATTGTTTATTTAAAATTTTAATATTGCGTACATGTTTACCTACTTAAATAGATAATTAGACACATGTTTCCGTATAATTATAGTAAAAGTGTGGCCCGACTACATCTAATTTCTTAAAAATGTGGCCCACCGCCATCTTATTTTCTAACGTTGTGGCCCTTGCCTGTCAAAAGGTTGGCGACCCCTGGTATAAACCGCTTTATTTTTCAAACAATGATCCATTGACAATCGAAATTCAAAGGATTTTCATAAGATTAATAATAATAATCATTATTATTATTATTATACACATGACGTTAATAGGTACTGTAAAGTCGATATAAATAAAACATTTTTGACTTTGACTTTTAAGATATAAAGAAAAACAGACGATATAATACTATTATCTGTTAAATGAGATATACTATTATTATTAATAATTATTTCAAAATAATATACATTATGACTACATTAAGAGTAGACTTCAAATAATCCTTTATCATTTCTTAGGAAACTAAATTGAAATTAATTAAAAAAAGAAAACAAGAATTTAGTTGCAATAGAATAATACTAAACTAGTTCAGTAACGTGACTCATAACCACTGCCATTTCCACACACTGTCTGGTACTATCCGTGCATTAATATACAATTTCTGTAATACTTATTCTGGCGAAAATATTACATAAGATGTAATTTACCGCGTTTGGATAAAGTATAGAGCCTTATCTAGATCAATATGAGGTTTTAAAACTGGTTGCGAACCCGTCGACTGGAGCCCGTCTAACGAAAATCGCTGTTATTGCCTCTGAGACCTGTATTTTATGTTTTAATTGCGATTACATAAGTTAATGTCCTCAAGTTTACGACTATATAGAGCTGTCTTGGAATTTATGGTTCGTTCTGGATAGATTGTGATAGCAGCATACATATGTTACTATACATAGAGACAGATGGTGATGACCAATTTTCATAGAGATACTGCAAATGAAATATAGTGAGATTTATGTGGCTACACCTGAAGTAATCTCTAACCTTCAAATTAGGCTTTTAATCCGAATGGCTCCTATGTGATGATGACTGACAAACTTTGGCGGGAACGGAAGGTATTGATCGTTCTCAGATTTATTTTGAACTTCAATCCATAAGATGTTAATTAAGTTAACTTTTATTTTTTAATTTACTCTTCGAATAATTAGTGTTAAAATTTTCTATTTACATAATATAATTATAGCCCATGTTGAGTTTACTTTTAAGTGATCACTACGCTTATTATTTTTTATTTTATTATTAAGGACCTCCAACAAAGGATACACACATTACTTACTAGATTACAATCACATCAAAAAACACCTGCGTGCTAATTCAATTACAGGAGACCACAGCGAGCAATTATTAAGGTAACAAAAAAAAATGAACAATATTATTTAAGCTCTAAAAATTAAGACAAAATGAAAGAACAATAGAAAATAAAAATATAAACTAAAACAGCAATATTTTACAGAATTAAAAGATTAATGATACACTTCTTATAAAGGAATATACTTTTACTTTACTAGTATTCGTCTTTTATTATTAAGTGTATTAATGTAAGTAATTGTTAGTAAACTTAATAAATAAATAAAGATGTTAGTGCAGGAAGGCCGAAGGACACTAAAAATGTTTCACACATGTTGCACAACAACAAAAAGTTTTCCCCTGAGGTTAATAGATACAATAAGATTGTCTTATTTGACACATCCGCAGTATCATCAAATAATTTATTAGCATAAGTTAGAATTGCCTTACTTATTAGCTATTATGCTATATTGTATGTTTATAAAGTAGATACTTGGCCCGATGGCGCAGTTGGCAGTGACCTTGCCTTCCGCTCCGGGGGTCGTGGGTTCGATTCCCATCGAGTCTGGGTGTATTATTCATATGTATATATTTCTAAAAAAATATATTTGTGTATAACAGGCGCCTGGTACCTATAACACAGGCATTAAGTTGTCTACCTTAGGAACAGACGTCCGTGTGTCATTTAGTCCTGTGTATACATTTATTTAGATACCTACCTTGTTTTTTACTTTATCAATAAATAAAAACATACGTTGAGCTATCTATCCTTCTTGAATTCCTTATTTGAACACGTAATCTCTTCTCCAGCTAACCTATGTATGTATATTCGAATACTTCCAAGTCAGCCATAATAGCGTTACAATTATGTATCTAATTTAGAAATTGTATAAAATATATTTAAAATGCTTTCATTGGCATTTGGCAAGGTGTGATCTCTTACAATCAACCTTGTATGACAAAAAAATTGATATAAAATGTACGGCTATTTTCGATGCTAAATAATGTTAATCAATGATCAGCGAATAAATTATTCTTTATTTTCGAAACACGTAGTTATTAGGTAAAACCAACACGTGTATACATTATCAGATATGGTGCAAACCACATCGAAAGACACGGACAAAAAATGTGGAGCGAAACCCTGTGAGATATTTAACCTGAGCAATTTTGTAGTTATTCGGGGACTTTTTACACTTTTTGTTCGAATTTTTACCACCTGTGCTATTCTTATGACATACTGATAGTCTCTGATATTTTTTGTATTCTTTGTGCTCCATAAATCTACTTGTGTTATTGTGCCAATCGTAATAATGTGTTATTGTAGTAGATAGAAGTAGAGTTAAAACCCAATTTATCTGTAGCCTTTAGTAACAACTTTCCCTTCTGAAAAAGACTCGTTTTTAAATGACATTATTTAGGGATATTACGTATTTATCATATATAAACAAGGTCAAATAAATATTCAAATTCAAAAAATATATTTATTTATCAATAAAATACATTGTACCAGTTTCATAGACCTTGAATTTATATGTATCCCTGGTTCTACAAGCAGTCAACATGTGATTTTTTTTTTATTTTGTTGCTAAATTTTTAATTTATTGTGATATATTTATTTGTGAGCTGTTTTGTAGTATTTTTAAAGATTAAATTGTTTTCATTTCATTTCATATGGGGTTGCGCTTATAAGACTAATTTAAAAAACCTGCAAATCACACAAAATAAATTATGAAAATCGCTTTTTCATTTCAATTATCGCATGCCTACAAAACATCTTTATACACAAACTTACATTGTTTCTATTAATCAATTATACATGTACAAAACGTATATACTAGTCAGACAATTTTTAAATAATTCTATAAATGCACAAATAATTTTTTAACCAAGTAACATACACATAACACAAGAAACAAATATAAATTACAATTATCACTATGTAGAACAAATTATGGGGAAAAATCTATACTTTTTGAAGGAGCTAAAATATACCACATCTACACATATATAATATACCACATATACACATATATAATATACCACAACACCACTAAAGAAATATCATTTACTATTTTCAAAAGAATTTATGTATGAATCTATGTTAAAGAGTGTTATTTATACCAGAGCCAGACATAGCTCATAGTGTTTGTACATTTTTGTCCTTGAAGTCTACAAAGTTCTACAAAACTTTGTGAAGTTACACAAAGTCCCCAGTCACACTACATGATCATTGAAATGATCATTCAAATGAAACTATGTCTGGCTCCGGCATTAGAATAAATTATATTTATACCTGTAGTCACTATGTTTGTTTTGACTGAACGTTTAAGAAAATATTCTAAAATTGTCTTAAGTGAACATTATTCTTGAGAAATAAAGTTCTTTAAACCTAAAGATTTGTGAGCGATGTTCGACCGCAGGCGATCTGTAGTTTCTATATTAATTCTTACTATTCAGTAATATAGTTATAATTTATTGTCCAGGTTAACCAGGCCTTCCAAGAAGCCAGTATGTATAATGTTGAGCTGGTTGTTGGCCACTGACAAACAAGTTATGAAATACGCCAACATCTACTTGAACGAAGGTTTTGACGTTGTCCACGTGAACTGCCAGCCGTGGCAACTCCTGTGGCCCATGAAGGGCGCAAAGGTAAAATATACAAATTAATTTCACTACTTAGATTGTAATCTATCTCGCGAGATTATATACCGTCGAAAGATTGTGAACTGAATAAACTGAATATAGTATAATAAGGCATTTAAAAGTGTCATATACAGTGGTAGTTATGTAATTAAGAACGATTGTTTGACAGAAAGTTTTTTCGACCTTATGCGAAAAAACTTGTTTGTTTTATCAATCTCAGTGTCATAAAATATTTCATTTGTGTAAATAGTTTATTGAATAATATTTAGAAATTGTTGCAACTTAGTGGCTGGTCATATAATTTAGGAGCATCAGCGTTATACGAGTAACCTATTTACAAAGTGTTCTGTTTTGTAATTTGAATAAGAAAATAAAGTATTCAGCGTTCTTAATTGTATTACTAGCGACTAAGTTGCAATAATAATGTTAATTGTACATAGTTTATCAAAAAATTTATTCAATAAATAATAAGTTTTACGATAAGGAGACTGATACAATGAACTCTCAATAAATTTTCTCGCGTACGATCGAAAAAAATCTTACTTTCAAACAATCGTTCTTAATTATATGACCATCACTGTATATATCACAGGCAATACAATGGAAGAGTGTAGTGACAATAAAAAAATTAAAACGGACAATCCGGGAGCTCCAACAAACGTGAAAAGGAATCGTCAGAGGGGTTGGGAACGGTGACGTCAAGCAAAGTCGAAAGTATAGAGACTAGCAATGTGATTGAATGGATGATTAGGCTAGTCGACTGTGACATAATATATAAATCCGCCTCGCCCTGTCACACTTTTGGTAACACTCTTGTCAGGCATTCACCAATTTACTCCCCAAGTCAGGCGTGCATAAAGAAGTTTTATTGCAAAAGTATGGTTATATATTTTTTATGCGTGGGATCAAGCCATGAGAAATTTATCTTGACATAACTTTAAACATTAATGATTAAATGTAAATTTTTGATCTTCTGTTGCCACTCTACTGATAATGATCTTATAAGAATGAACTCTGAAAAGGGTACCTGGATATATTGTAAAACTTATCTTATACAGGAGACAATTACGATGACGGGGATAGAGAAGATAGATTTGACAGAGGCGAGAGGGGCAATCAACTTAGTTTTAAACTTGGATATCCTTTGGTCGAGTCATGTTTGTACATTCTGGTCGTGCAGATGTCCATGGGCGCCGGTAGGCATTTCGGTGCCTGCTGCCTGCTCGTTTGCCCCCTTGTAACACAAAGAAAAAGTCAAAGGTTCTATAGCACGAACTTTCTCGATAGTTTTACTTACTTCTACGTTCGAAACCGAACGTCAAATGAATCATTACCTTAACGTTTTACACAACTTAGTTGTTAAATCTTGCTAGCAAGAATGAAGAACTCTGACGGACCGAATCCTCGACGTTACAGCCATTTAAGTCGTGTGAAATGGAAGCACAAACCTTCAATTGACATTTTGTTTTGAACATAAATATAAGTAAAACTGGCGAGAATGTTCATGCTACGCCCTCATATTCCTACCTATTATACTAATTTAACCTTGCTTTGAACTTAACAAACCATTAATGTTAATAAAAACATCAATTCTAAGCGTTCTCACCATATTTCCACCCATTTTAGTCTACGTTCGTATTTGGAACTAGGAAGATGTCTTGTTCGAAACCTCTATACATATTCAAAGGCCCCATTTCACCGCTGTCCCCTCAGACTAACCCGAAATGTATATTTGATGATGTAGAATTTACACTCGACCACCTAATATTGTCGCGTGCGAATTTCAACTCAAGGCAACGTAGTACAAAGTGTATTTTTGCAGTGACGTGATTACGTCATATGTTTGATCGTGGACGGTTGTACATCGTGTAAAGGCTTCTAAGGAGCTGCTTAAGGACGTTTATATGCGCGAGGTTGAATGAGATGGGCGAAGTAATTCGTTGGGCTCGTCTTTGTTCGTATTTATTAAAAAGGTGGTGTAGAGTAACCACTTGTTTACCGCGACTCTGTCTGCATTTCTTTTTTTTATTTTTAAAGTGTTTTAAATTGGATTATTTTAAACATGTCTCCAGATATAATAGCTAGTTAGAGTAGTCCTTTTAGCTAAAAACTTGGTTTACTTACATTTAGAAAAAATATTTTTATGAAAGGAGGGGGTCCTGGCCGGCATTTGAGTCGATCGCTAGGTTAAGTAGCTCTTGGTGCTACCGGGTGAAAGATGGTCTGCGTCGTAGTATTGTGTATTTATTAATTCTTATTACTTCTTAAGTTTTCTTTGTTCACTTTAGTGAAATAAACTATGAATATAGATATAATTTTATTAATTTGACATGTTAACAATAATGGTAAAGATATTATCACGTCATGAAAATATCTGTCTAATACGTTCTTTTTATAATCTTTTAATCGTTCACAACACAATGCATCCGTTATCAAATAATAATTTATTACTTTTGATAATAACTTTGTAAAAACAAAACTATTTAATCATTTATTTATTTGTCGTAAAATCTATGATACATGCATTTAGCCATTTCTGGCGTACAACAGAATAGGAAACTATACAATATTTTTATTTAATTTAATGATTTAACAAACACTTTCAATTTTCAAATTCAATTCCATGTTGATTGTCCGTAAGTATGTGAATTTTTAATGTAATTAATTTCAATAGTCTGATGATGTCAAAAATGTATGTAATTTAATGTAAACGAATAAATAATAAGTTTAAATAATTTAATTTGATTTTTTTTTTATATACATGTGAAGCTAAAATTCTTAAATATAATAAAATTAAAAATTCCTAACTTATTAAATAAAATGTACAATTTTTTATTTCCATAAAACGATGGAGCAACAGTAGATAAAATGCATTTTATATTGTAATTTTTTTTTTGGTCAATATTTTCTTATAAAATAGTAAAAGTTATACAGGCTCTCGAAGTATCGCGAATGAAACGTCCGGTTCTGACGTCCCCGACAATTCAATTTTCCCTCGCGACAAACTACAGTGATTGTTCAGATTCGCACACCAAGCATTTTTTTTATTATTAGTACTTTTCTTTTCATCCATGGAAGCAAGTCATTTTACAAACTATCTATATATTAATACGTGAGGCGAAAACTTTCGGTACCATT
Organism: Charaxes varanes; assembly: GCA_024363005.1. Classification (NCBI taxonomy): domain Eukaryota; kingdom Metazoa; phylum Arthropoda; class Insecta; order Lepidoptera; family Nymphalidae; genus Charaxes; species Charaxes varanes. Next base: position 2,560 of record JANCMC010003919.1, on the reverse strand, counting down.
TTTATAAAATTGATTAAACATGAAATTCGGCACAATTATAGTTTATATCAGAGGTTTATATAATAAAGAATCGTCAGCGAATAGTAATACTTTTTTATAATATGTATAACTACATTAAATTATTAAAATGAAACCTCACGCATGCCAATGCCAAACTATTTAAACATATGTTTACATTTTATGACTTATAAGATTGTGTCAAATCGTAGTCATGACGACCCTATGTCTATTAATTGTCAAATATGTCGTTATACAAAGTATAATGTCCTTGTACAAAGAATTAAAATTTTGTATGTCACTGCCCACTGCGCTAACGGGCCAGTCGATAAAACATCTTAGGGGTAACTGAGAGCTTCTTCAGATTATGTTAAAAACAGTTTATGTGTATCACGTGATTATAGAGCAATTTTTAAATAAGTAACTGACTTTGGAATAATTTATCTTTTAAATATTATATCTCTGGCACCCACTTATCCGGGGACACGCAATCTACGGGAACATTTTTCTCACCTCTTTTTCATTCGACTCAAATAAATAACAAGGAAAAATATAACGTAATTATAATGTATTTCCTTAGAAATATTTTATATAAAACAATTTCGTGGGGCACGCAAAGCGCTACTCAATCACAGACTGTCGTTCAGAAATTAGCTCAGAAATTATTTTCTTAATAAGAGAATTTTCTTCTCGGAAATACATTTATTGGGCTTTTAGGGTTCCGTAGTACAAGAAACCTTTATAATTGCGCTCTGTCCGTCCGTCTATCTGCCCCTAAGGTGGTCCCCCCTAGCATTTCCAAACTATCAGACAAAGTGACTTAAAATTTTCCATGTTGATAGAACATGCTAAAAACTCATTAGGAAAATTATTCAGAACGAAATCGGTCAACAACTTTTGAAGTTATTTAACAAATATCTTTATAGCGTACCAGATACGGAACCTTTATATATAAGCGTGTCTTGACACGCTTTTGGCCATTTTTCTGTTATTAGAGTAGATACGTAATTATTTTTATGTTTGCTTGCTATCCTAAAAACGGCATTTCTTTCGTGACATGGAACGAAAATGACCATACCTTTCAAATACTGCACGTAAGTTTATTCTGTCTTTGTCTTGCTAACAGATGTTTTGAGAAGGTCGTAGTTCAAATAAATGACCGTCATCCGAGTCGATCGCTAGGTTAAGTAGCTCTTGCCGCGGCCGGGTGATAGATGGGTGACCCATTCTAACACTGGGTTTTAAATATCCAAGTTTTTACGTGTTTTGGATGGCACTTATAAAGGTGAGTCCCGATTAATGTCACAAAGTGACAACAGTCGTGAGCTTGTAAAGATCGTGGGGGTTGCGGGGATGACCGGGTGATAGATGGGTGACCCATTTCAGCTCTGGTTTATATTTAACATCCGACCTCCTCCATGTTTCGGAAGTAAACAAATTAATATCAACATATTTTCCTTGACATCGACCAGTTTCAACATTTTGTAAAATTATATTAAATAACTTCATAATTATGATTTACCCTAATAAAATTGCTATGCCTCAACAGCGCGTCATGTACCTATACAAAAGAGCAAAAGTGGCGACTTGCAAGAGTTAGCGTAGGGCCGAGATAAATGACGCGAAACCCTCTCGGAGACCAAAAATATTTTTTTTTTATATATACACCTTTCTAAGGGAAAACGGGCAGGCGGTTCTCTTGAGTGAATACCGACGCCCATGGCCAACTGCAAGCTCACAGATGCGTTGCCGGCATTCGAGAATTAAGTATGTTCTTTTCTTGAAGGTTGGGTTGTTTAATCACTCCAGGGAGAAAGTGTATCAAATTCAACTGCTGGTTTCAAACCAAACAATCCCATGGGATGCCGGAGCCAGACACAGCTTCATTTGAATGATCATGTAGTGTAAAGGGAACTTTGTGTAACTGCACAAAGTTTTGTAGAACTTTGTACGCTTCAAGGACAAAAATGTACAAACGCATTGAGCTATGTCTGGCTCCGGTATCATACAGGCAGTAAAAGAAGTGAGTGACACGAGTAAAGGGATAGAGGATCCATCTAAATATTCTTAATCTGGGATAAATATTTGTATACATTGTGAATGTCATATATTATAACATATGACATTGTTTTGTCTAACCCTATACACTTATGCAGGCCTACATCCGTTTGACGTAGACAAAACAATATTTGTGAAGGTTGTGTTTGCAGAGGAAGTCGCGATAGCGTAACCTACGTCGCAGTGTTGGAATGCTTAGTTGATATAAATGAAAAAAATAACGAGCCAACTTCTCATTTGATTGCCATACAGATTATTTATTTAGCAACAGCACAAAATGAAATGAAAAAAAAAACAAATTTCTAGCCAGTATCAGTTTACCAAAAAGTTTCTATTATATAAAATAGTGAGGCACTTTAAATTCCATTTAAATTGTCAAATAATATGTACTTCCCGTCAGAAACATCGAAACGCCTTGCAAGGTTATGTTTTGTAATGCGGGAGCCAGACATAGCTCAAAGTGTTTGTACATTTTTGTCCATGAAGTCGACAAAGTACTACAAAA
>JANCMC010003916.1:0-15414 GCA_024363005.1 Charaxes varanes | reverse complement strand
TGGGGGTTCCGAGGATGACGTCAGATGGCAATCGGTCATCTTAACTCGCCCCGCAGCCAAATCCTCTGCAATCTAAGTGGACCCTGGTACTTATCCGGGATAACGTTAGGAAGAGAGATTATAAACTATTCAATACAGTAATTCACAGTTAGCTTTACTGTTTTAAAACTTAATCGTAAAACCTTTGAAAATGCAGAGTTTACTTACCAATGAAGGTGCTAACAATTGTCCACAATATCGGAAAGACTCTCGGTGCCCTTACGATAAGAACTCTTCCCATCGTCTCCGGATAATTTGCTTCTACAATCTGTATTATACGTAGCAGCGCCCTCACCCCCGGCCGCCACAAGTGTCTCATGTTTAAGCCATCCAAATCGACTAATAGACACCAAGATTGAATCGCGTGTTCTGATGAACGAGTTGCCTCTTCTAGAAGCTTTAAACCTTCTTCACAAACGTGAAGTGTCTGTAACGTACAGAAACAAAGCAACGTATATTTAGTTACTATATTACAAGACGCAAACGGGCAGGCGATTCACCAAGTGACTACTCCACCACCATGATCACAGATGCGTTGCCGGCCTTTAAAGGGGGTGTTTTTAAATAAAGATAAAACTACACGTTTTTAAATAATGGTTACCAAAATAATGTCGTGATTAGTAATATGTTAAGTTCGTAATTAACATATTTATTTCGTCATATTAATACATTATGCATGAATCCTTAGTTACCGTTGCTAGAAGGTTTTTTTTATCAAAAGGTCAGTAAGACATTATATAATCCTTCCAAATCTTATTTTATCCAATTTCTCTTCTCATACAAATTTTGAAGCAGAAATGTCGTTCTTGAATTTTTATTGGAATTCATAGGAAACAATCGCAGGGATACAACTCGTACATTAAATAAACCTCTGAAACGATATGATTAAACAAAAAAATATTTTGTACTTAATAAATGCAATAGAAAAGTAGATAACTTGTAAAGTAATGTATACTTACCAACTTTAAGAGACCATCTTCCCCGATTGACTTCAGCAAACCCTTTACGTCCATTTGTCCGAGTCTAAGAACGTACAGCGGACGTCCGTCTGTAAGGAAAGCGCAAAAGGATACGTAAACAAGTGCAAATATTTTATGATATTTTATTATATAGCATTATGCGACATATTACAACATCACTTATATATATCGTGTTACCTGTCATGGACAGATGAAATTTTTCTTACCCTTGTCGTGATGATGCCAGCCTCCGGGGAAGTACTGTTTAACAACGTCTGGGGTTTCGTACTCCGAGAGGATACGGTCCACCTGGTGCTTTTTCCTCCATAAAAGAGACTGGGAAAGCATTTCTCTCGCCTTCTCCACACTGAAGTCACGGGCTCGTAGGAAGCGTAACAACGTCGTATCGCTTGGTACCTGACAAAGGTTAAGCAATGACATGCATTAAAATAGACCTTTAATTTTATTAAACTCAACATCTTTTGTTACGTATGCATTAAATAAAATTGTAGCATAATAAGAAAATACTGAAATGAAAGCGCATACAATTGTTGCAATGTTATAAAACACTAAACATGATAAGTGTAACTAAAATTGTATCTGTGTCATCATACATAAATTCTGGTAATCTATAATTCGTGTTAAAAGTTGTCCATTGAAAAATATCTTTATAAAATTTAGCTAAGTAAAAGCACAAAAGCACAAAGAAGAAGAAATGTAGCAATCACTGTCGAGACATCGTCATAAGATTAATTAAACAAAATTAGGTTAGTCTTTTCATAAATTTTGCACAAAAGATGAAAAGCGATCTAATTTGTAACGGCAATTTATTCAAGTTAGAAATTAAATCTACTAAAGATTCAAATCATTCCTAACATTTTATTGGATGTTTGACAAATGTTATATAACTAATGAAAGTACTGTAGAATTTATTTTATGTGTATCATGACGCTAACAGAGCCAATAAACAAACAAAGTAGTCATAGAATCTATATCACATGTGTCACAACGCAGAAAATGTAACATTTGTGTTGTACAAATGTAAAGAGGAAGCGGCGAGTTGATTGTTGACGTCGTATATTAAAATACACTTGCAACCTTGCGACCTGCGTTTGCGGAAACGATCGGTGTATATACATCAGATTGTTTTAAATATTAAAAGGTATACCTTAGAGGTTAGATTCTGTCGGTACTGTTACCATTTCATAGCCTAGCGGGTTCAGGGTTAGGATAAGGAATACTATGGGGTATAACTAAAACTTTGTCGGAACTGTCACTATTCGATAGCGTAATGGAATTGGGGTTTGGAGTCTAAAATGGGGTATGTCGAAAACTATATTGGAGCTGTGCACTTTCGATAGTCTAGCGGGGTTGGGGTTTGGACAAGAAATGCTACGGGATATACCTTAGACTCTGTCTGTACTGATACCATTCGATATTCTGTCCTAACGTTGAGTTATAGAGGCTATTTTTTTCTAGAAGTATCTCTATTGTCGCGGGTTCATTCGGGTAGCTCCAAAATCTGTTTAATTTCCGTGATCCATAAAATGTTTTTATTGTAATGATTTTTTTCATCACATATATTGGTAGACTTATATATAATCCATAATCCAATAAGAAGGATGTTTTTAATGAATAAACTCAACTACATTAATGTATGCTTCAAATATGTCTCAAACATTCTCGTGAAACTAGCAACTAAACCTGTTTCAGAAGCTCATATTATTTTTTGCATATAAACAAGTATTTTTGTGGTTTCAAAGTGCTAATGTACCCAACGAGAGTTTATTTGTTTGTTAATTGTACATAAATGCTGTCAATGTTTGTTAAACAGGTTTCCCAGATATGTTTCAAGTCTTATATAACACTCCTAATACATTCCTATTTAAATTTTTAGAACAATTTTCTAATAAACTGTCTTCTACGAGTACGTGAAAAAAACTTAATTCAACCGACTCAAAAGGTAAATTTCAAATGTTATTTAAACGAGGTTAAAGACTTAGACTGAATGTCAGTATAGATTTTACCCTAAACAAATAAAAAACTTATTAAGAATCAATTATAACATAATTTAACAAAAAAGAACAATAACATTGACTCAGATATTATTATCTGTTATTAAGTTATCTTAAGCTGTTTTCGATTTTAGATAAAAAGAAAATACAGAACACTGAATACACTCTCAAATTACGGAATAGTATTTCTATATTCTATATATAGCAATCAATATCTTTAATGTTATAATAACATTAAAAGTCCGTATTGATCGCTGACTAACTATCACTTATTGAATAGATAGAATATTAAAATTTCTTCTTTACTTTTAAAGAATATTAAGAAGCCATTGTTTTTTAATTATGTCAAAATGTACCCAATATATTTTAGGACAATGTGTCAAAATAATGCAGGAATTATATGCAAAACTAGTTGAGACTTGCGAGTCTTAGAAATATTTTATCACTTACACTGAATGTCATTTTAGAGAATATCGCATTTTAAATTTAGAATTCAGGGCCAGCGTCGCGGGCGGTCGATACCAGCCGGATGCAAAAGAAGGATGCTTTGCGAATAAGATATGTAATCATTTTATTTACATTTAACACATATGTATTAAACATTTAGAGAGTCGGCAAATTTTACAAACTACCTAACTAGTGTCTAAACATACACAAATATATAATACAATCATTTTTGTTTAACTTTAATTGATTGCATAATAATTTGGATCAAGTTACCGTTATAGGTATATTACTAGCGGTACACTGCCACTACATACGCGTGGGCCCTCCTTATCACTTAGGGATTTAAAGAATAGTTTACGACCTATTCTCAGGCCTTTTTTTTTTTTCTTTTTACCTATTCTCAGGCCTACCAAAGTCAGTCAAGCCGTTTCAGAGAAGTTTGGCAACAAACGCTGTGACACGAAAATTGTATATATTAGATAGGAACTTTTCAACAATGCTCATAATATTCATTACAGAATAAATAGAATAAAATCGTTGAAGGCGACTTACTTAATATTATAAAGTTCATTTATAAGGGCCTTGTCAGACGCTTCAAGTATCATCTTAGCTTTTAATGTGGAAATACAGCCACTTTTTACTACACTAGATACTTATAAAAATATTTCAAGGTTTCATGGCATAAATCTGGTGTTTAAGGAAAATCAGGAAATGTAAATAATAATAAATCATTAAACTGTTTGTTATACCATGTAACAATTATTATGTAGTTTTATATACGTTCAACATTTTCCTTAAACCAACAAATAACATAAGAGTCTTATGGCGTAGAAGTTACATAGATTTAGAGTAGAAATTTCCATTAAAAACTTTCCCTCTGATTAATGACTTTCACGGTAGTGCTAAGTAAACACGGTGAATACCGCTAAAAATCCAGACCTAACGAGAATTTAGGAAACGGTATTTTCCAACTTGATTCGGTTTTTATTCGAATCCCGCAACTTTAACTTGTGAGGTAACAGAAGATTTTGCAACGCTAATTTTCTAAAAGAAAAAGTCAGGCACGCAGGCAGGAACGCTAATTTTTGAAAGCAAAGAGTATTGCTCGCAGAAAGGAACGCTGATTTTCCAATGAAAAAAGACCGCGCTCTCAGAAAGGAACGCAGTTTTTCGAATGGAAATAATCTCGCTCCAAGAAAAGAACTCTGATTTTGGAAAGGAATTAACTTGGATATAAACAATGATTAAAAGTCGAGGCCAGCCATTCAACATTGATAACAAAATGTATGTATGTACTGATATTGTCAAAATATTTATCATGAACGGAATTAAACGATAACGGCACGAAATGATAAAGTTTATGCACTTTTTATTTACTTCACAAGTATATGTCTAACTTATGTACATCATGCATAAGGCCAATTAATAAAGGCTCGAATCTAGACAAGATTAGAGACAAGACTAATGAAGAACCCAGTAAGGCGTCACTAGTATCGCTGGAAAGATCAACTGAATAAGAACCTAAACTGGCCATACTATGGCAACATATTACAAGAGCCTCAATAGCTCAACGGTATAAGGTATGGACTGAAATCACTAAAATAGTAAATATAGGATATTGAAACTTAAATAATATGGCGGTATTTTAGTTCATTTAGAGGAATCTGTCTAACCAAAAGCACACAGATGCGTTGCCGGACTTTAAAGTGGGATTAAGACCACCGGGAACTCTCATAAACCGAACGAAAAGCAACAACAATACCATCACTTGACGTCTCAGCATTGACGCTACTTCACGCTGATCTTATGTGAGAAAGAGGTACTGGCATCTGGACGTGCCGGCACAATTCGACTGCAGACCAAAAGGACTGCAAGCGTGGCGCTACCTCTATTTGATTGAAAAAAATTTCAACTTACAATGTTAAGAATGTGAAAAATATATAGTATGGTAGTATGATAATGTATAGTTGTATATGATACTTTCGTAGCGATTTTTCGCTAGCATTTTCGCTTCGCACATTCAAAAGTTCCTCTGGCTAAGCCCCCTTTTATGAAACACCCCAGAAATTAGAGCGCGTCGTTAAAGCAAGGCCCAATTTAGCCTTGAATACAAAACTAGTGTATAGAAATAGGTTAAGTATGGATATGAGGAATGTGTCGCGTGTCCGTCAGTTCACGTCGGTACCAATTATTATTATACGTGGAACACAACATTATTTATTCCTTCAAAAACTCAAAAGCCGTTACAATAGTGCTCGATTCTCTTTATGTGTATGTCACGTTATGATCAATTTTTGTCTTTCTTTTTGATTGAATTCAAGCTTTTTACGAATAAAGAAACATAAAACTTTTTTGACAAAACCACACAAAATTATGTAAACAATTAGGTAATACCCGCAACTGCGTCCGCCTTTAATACAATGCATTTCTGTGTTATACCGGAGCCAGACGTAGCTCAAGGTCTTTGTACATTTTTGACCTTGAAGTCTACAAAGTACTACAAAACTTTGTGAAGTTACACAAAGTCCCCGGCCGCACTACATGATCATTCAAATGAAGCTATGTCTGGCTCCGGTATTACAAAATGTACCTTACGTTGCAATTTGGCCACACCATAAATTCATGGTTGCGAGTACGTAGCTTTCGTTTTGCACGCGTCGGTGCTTGCAAGAACAAGCCATGGGGGGCAGCGGGATATCTGCACGATTTCTTTCGATTCAGGTAGTGTGTTTTTTACAAAGCTCAAGTATTACGCTTATTTGGAGGATAAAAATATATTGGGGGCAACTTAAAAAGAATGATGTGTTTAAAAATAAATGTATACATTTTAATATAATATGTTTTAAATTGGCACCGCAGATCGTGACCGTTTATTGTACATTCAGGACCAAACTGTCGCCATCTATATTTTGAGGTAGGTTCTAATCTTGTAAAACAAAAATAAATGGTTAACAGGTTTTAAGCCAAGCGTCACGCGGTAACGATTGTCCATGATATGTAATTAGTCGTAAAAGCATGTAATGAGATACCTTTACCATACGCAGACCTCGCGACCGATACGGCTAGTGCTAACCAGCGTTTGTCATGCATTCAACTCTTGAATCTATTTTTATGGCTGTTTAATTCCACCTATTTTTATAGCCAATTAAATAAACCAAAAATAGGTTCAAGTAAAAGTGGATTAAATCCATTTATAAGTATAGTATGGTATGTCTGTAGGTGAAGTATTCGGCTAAAACTCCGACTCGACGATACGATATAAGTGTTCTTTAAAAAGAAATACAATTAACAGATGTACGCATACAAAATTAAAACAGACCCGGTAAGTGGCGGTGGCTACGATTAAATTTCTAGAATATTATTCCGATTTCTTGCCAACACCATAATGCCAAGACAATGTTGCCAGATCCACTTGTGTGGGTTAATTTTATGATAGTGTTTATTTAAATATAAGTATAACCTAAAATTTCATGTTGGACTGAACGTTAAAAAATTCATCAGAGCTACGAGCAAAAGAAAGACCTTCGGTTGATTGACGCCCACGCGGTGCTACAATAATCCCATCAATAGGCTCTGTACAGACGTGGGAATAATTAAACTGTTTACTGTTATTTCTACATATATAACATAAGCAAGTTATGCATATCTTATTATATATACGAGTACTTAATAAATTGCAAAAGTCTTTGATATTGTAAGCTCAAATTATCTAAATTCTAAACCCTTAAGGCAAAGCCAACCTGCATTGTCGTTTATAACTCTCATACAAGCACACACAGTATTTTACTATTCTTCTTATAAAAGTTAAGCTATTGAGCTACAAAGAGTGATGCGACTCCAAGTAAATATACTCTGTTTCTAAAATAAATAACTAACGCACGTTTGTTTTTATTTGTAGATCAAAATAATACTACAAGAAAAGGTTAGTTCAGATTTAAAATTTTGATTTGAATTTTGTCATGTAGTATGACTGTTATGTAAAGTGGTATCGATATATTTCATTACACCGACTGTCGACATATTATTCACAAAACAGGTCAAGTTAACCGTTTGTGACCACAAATGCCAATCAAGTGACAAGCTGGGCAGGCGTCTGTTGAGCAAGCACGCGTCCCTCTAAAAAGGTTCATTGATTTGACACCTGAATAGCGTATATCCAACAATGCTACATTTATGCCCAATAAAAGTTAGGTTTAATAAAAAGATTTTTGACCTCAGTTGTTAGAGTATTTTAGATTTAATGTTGTTTTTAAACAATTGCATTAATTATAGAGTAGTTGTATCGGAGGTATTCTTATAAAGTCCTCTGTCGGCCCCGTATTACCAAAAATAAAAACTTAATGTTGCCGTAACAACCTTTAATACAAATTTTCTTATATCAAGTAGAACTTTTAGGCCTCCAAGGGTGTTATATAATGACTTAATTGCCTTATGTACCAAGTGTGGGTCTATAAATTAAGCACAAGGCAATAATGATCAATACAATCTGTGACTCATTATAAGACCATCTCACGCCTACCGGACCCAAACCATTGTTCGATTGCATCACCTTCATCTGTCTACATCACCGTTGCATTTGTTATGCGTGCTATTATCTTTCATTTGCAATAATGAAATCGTCAAACTGTTTCTCCAATATGATAACAAATCTTCTTGGAATATAAAACTTCCTGAAGTAACGCGAAACGAAATTCCTGTTTTTTAGTAAATCCAAAATTTAGTCGTTACTTACTTATGTTCATCATTTTCAAGCCTAAATTAGTTTGTTTTTTTATTTAGCATTTGCTTCATCATTTCGCAGAATAGTCATCAGGCAGCATTTTCATTCTGAATGCGCTACACATATATATATATGTATATATACATTCATGAACTATTTAATTAACTTTATTGATTTTCCAGATGTTTGTGACTTCGAGATGTAATGATTATAAATTGTTCTTATGAAGATCCGGTCGGCAATTGTTTTTTCTTTACCTATTTGGATTCAATGTTAAAAATCTTTTTGCCGTGCTAAATATTTTCCAGTTTTCTTTCTGTAATTTTCTTCTATGTTTTGTTTGTATATTTTAATGTGTTGTTGTGTGTGTATAGTAAATATACTTTAGTACAGGTAGTTGTATATATAAATTTCTCATAACCAAAACTACAATATGTTTAAAGATCTTTGCGGTTTAGCATTAGCACTTATGTCACCAAAATATGTTCTTGCAATCAATAAGCTGTCTTATTCATTGAATTAAAAAAAAAAACATAAATTCATTACATACAAAATGACATACAAAACATTTATTTGAATTTAGAATTTTAGGAACATCGAAAGAAGAAAAAATGTGATGAATGTAAGAAACGACTTGCAAATTTGTAGTAATCAAAGAAATGTACAAAATTCGTTACATACCCACCTAACGCGCCACGCTTTCTACACACAAAATTATTGTTACAAATTAACACAATCGAGAACTTCTAATTGCTTTTGTGTTGTACAAAACTTTACATCTATGTGTTATGCAATACAACTTAGAGTGTCCGTCATGTAAGAGTTAATCTGGAGGTGTAATATAATTTTTATTTTAAATTACAATTAAAGACATTTCTGTGGAAATATAACAGTTCCTTCCTACTTTAGAAAACGTTATCAATCTCTCAGTGCGTACACCTATATCATTTTAATTGGCAGTTGGCTTTATAAATACTAAGATATCGCGTGGTATTATTATCTGTTGCTTGTTATTAACTTAGTTTGTCTGTGGAGAATATTTTTATTTGAGTCATTATATAGTTTGGTGTCTTATTTTATTTAAAGAGGGAAAAATTAGATCACGTTATATATTTAAAAAATATATACGTACACATCTAAAACCGAAATGCTAGACCACCAAAAAGATATTGATATAAAAATAAAACAAATTTTCGGTTTGGGAGCGGAACGTAAATTCGAAAAGAAAACGTAAGAACGTTCAAGAAAATCAGAGCAGAGTCACTACACCTTGGTAGTCATCAAAATTTTCATCTTTGTCTTATATTTCTGCAACGTAAATTATTTTATTTGACCGCACAAATTTGGACCTTTTTACAATGTCTACCTGTACATTTTGCATTTTATCTTGGAAATGTAAATGTGTCTAACACCTGCACACAGGAGTATTTCATGGCTGCATTAGAAAGAGTTTGTTATTGAATCGATAAGAAGAAGTGTTAAATGCTATGTAATGATGTCTGTAAGCGTGTAAATTGTATTATTAAAAGTTTTTCATAGTCGTATATGCTCTGTGCGTGTTGGCAGTCTTTAAATGTAGTAACTGTTTGCAGTATTTTAAGAAATTAACGATTTTTCTCTTTTTAAAAAGGATGCACAAAATTCCATTAGCCGAGGAGTTGCCGGCGCGGAGACGCTGACAGCTGTGCAGACGATCGTACCGCATTAATCATATCAAAGCATGCGATCTACTCAAGCTCTAGGTCAAATTACAAACACTATACTGCTTATAAAGTCATATTTTGTACTAGCTGCTGGTTGTGACTATTTTATTTAACAAGTAGCAAACGGCAGGCTGTTCGTCTGAGTGACTACGGGCGCCCATAAGTTCGCACTATATGATAGCTCTTACTTTAGTAGAGTAGTAGAAGGGCAGTACTCTTTTCTTTAAGGTCTTAGACTACGGCCGCGAATAGGCATGATGACACTAAGTAGAAATCATTTAAATTATGTATTTATCTGATTAAATGAGATATATAAAGCTCTATACTGCGAGCGATGTTAATAGGGATTAACTAAAAAGGAAACTCAAAATACAAAATCCGCCATGATAGCTAAAACACCCAGCAGAGCGTATTACGTTATGATATATTATAAGTGCGTTCCAATACGCGATCGCAATGTTTTCAAGTGCTCATTCAGTTATTCGAAATTTCACGACTGCGATACATACGGCCGCGGTGAAGACGTCGAGGTGACGCTTAATGTAACACACTGTTAACATTAAGTGACGTCATTTCAACTTCGAGTGTTTTGGAGCTAGTTTTAATCCTTTTTATGATTTTTTTTCTACATAAATGTTAATGTCTGCAAAGATATGAACTTTTTTGGCTTAAGTAGATATTTGAAAACCAATTTTTCAAAATTTGTCATCATTCCTATTATATTTAGTGACTTTGCAAACGCGAATTCTTATTTTTTTAACTAAACTTTTTATCTAAGGGCTCAAATTAGTTCTTAGATAATGAGTTACTTACCTTATTTTTTTACTTTGGCTATGAGGTGGTGTGGTAGTATTCAGTAGAGTTGGTGGTCGAATCTGGTAACTTATGGACGACAGCCTACCATTTCTACCGTTAAGATTTTGAAATTATTGTTTAATATGAGTTTGTCCTCATTTGAAGTTTTTGCAAAAAAATACACAAGTGTTCCGTTTTTTATTCAAATCAATAAACAGTGTGTAAATGTCAAAAATCCTATAAATAATTGCTGTACAACCGTGACGCATCCCGCCTTTCGCATCTGTTTGTATGTATGTGGGTTTTATTTGAACATTTGTATGCGGCGCATCTTTCTAAGTTTTGGCCTTAACCTGTACGATGAACTACCTACACCCTCAACGCCTTTATTGTTAGATACCGAACAGAATCAAACGCCCTCTACCTAACATCTTTATTTTTCATTTTTCTTAGTATTTTCGTAGATTGAAAGGATGTAGTTCTTAAACTGTTGCAATTCAAACCTCTATAACTCAATAGCAGCAAGAATGAATTTAAAGTTTAAACCATAAAGGACTCTGTTCAATCCAATTTATATAACAATTCACGCGAAATAACTATCCCATGCACGGCCAAGAAACCGGCAAAAATCAAAATAGAGATAGTTTTTAGGTTAGCGGGTATATTAACATGCATAATATAACAATTTTCTAAATTAAAAATTAATCTGACCAAAAATATATAAATATTTTTTGGGCTCTTCTCAGACGGGGGTACATAGAGACCTTAATTTTAAAAATGGTTTGTAGCACTAATTCCACGAGGTTAATATTAATATAATATTTCTACAAAGTATAGTATAAGTCAAACCGGCAACAGTAGTGCACTTGTTTATGTGTATCTGTACCAACTTGTAATTAGCCTTTTATTGTGTACAAAATATATATATATATATATACCTAAAACTCTTTAAATGCATCTGGGTTGGAAATCTAAACATCATGTTCATTTTATTTATCAAGTTAATTGATTTTCTCCTTTTATGTAACGTCGGTACAACGTGGGACGTGGGGACAAGGTCATCGACCTCCTTTCGACACCTTTTATTTTTAAATGTTACTCATAATTGTATGACCTAATAAGTTTTTTATACATCTATTGACGGATAAACAGAGGTCTCGTAAAGGTAAGCAGTAGTTAGCTCGATGTAAAAGTGCATAAGAGCTTTGAGTAGCTGCTTAGAGCAATTGGTATGTGGATAAAACGGGCCACACCTTTACCATCCTTGTACAGAAAACCATGCCTATTATATATTGTATAAATAAATCTAAATGTTTCATTCCGATAAGGATAGTAGAGAGTGGACATAATTATAAACCGTACATTAAATATACTTTATTTAAAACAATCCCGTCTCCTCTACATCGCCGCCTAAAAGTTGTAATGGAGGCGTGTGCGAGATAGGCTAGTGGAGTGGTGGGTAAACTTATTCAATGGGGGGCCACAAAGTTTAAAAAAATTATAAAAGAGGGCTAGAATTATAGAAAAAAATCATTTTATATTAAGCTTTTAATCATAATATTATAAAAACATTACAGCATTACACTCTTGTGTTTAATGCTATATGCATCTAATATTCTACTAAGTAGAGTACTTTATATTTCTCGCCCGTAAAAAAGTACCTAATTATAGGGGGGCATTTACCATTCACGTCAATGGACCATCGGCGGCGGGTTTAGATACTTTTGCGGGCCGCTTTGCCCCTCTCTGGGCTAGTGAGTTAGAGATTTTAGAGAGTTATCGAGCCTTTTATTTATAAGGAATATTGGGTACATTGTGAGATATGTCTAATAATTCTCGGTACCACTTTCCTAGTAAATTCCAGCACTGAGTTATCGAAGCTTTAAATTTGCCACTTGCCATACATTGTGACTCGTATATTTACATATAGAATTCTGTATATAAGACAATGCGGATATAGTAGTTGGTATATCAAGTTTCAATGTCGGTATTACATTATATATATTGTTATTTATATTTATAGTCAAACCTCGGTCTTACAATGTACGATTGAAACACTTTTAAAATAGAATTTTCTATATTTTAACTGTTAGTGATTGGAATTAAGTATAACTTATGTAGGTATATTTTTTTAAGGTACGTGTAAAAATGTATCCCTAATTTCTACAAATTTCCATTTTTAATGCGGGAATTTACCGTAAAAACTTATTTGGTATATATATAAACAGAATAAAAAAAACTCTCAAAATAAAAAAAAACCTCTTTTGAAAGAAATACAAATACAGAATTCTTCTTTGTTTGAGTTTGTAAAATATTCGTGTATTTTTAGGGTTGCCAACCATATTATAATATATATTCCATAGTTTTACACTATATTTCTAGTCTGCCTAATACATATAGGTAATTTTTTGGGTACACCTGAATATAATAACAAAAAAAAAACAAGTTTTATAAGTAAAATCAAAATATGAAATGCAAAGGTTAGTTAAAAAATCACTAAAATATATATTTTTTTGGCTTTTTTACCTTTTTGATTCAATACAGTGTTTTTGAAGTTTATATATTTATAGAAACACATGAAGACAACCCTACGTTTAACCGCTTATTTTAGAAAATGGCTTGTGTATCGTAAGATTTGATTTGCGTGAAACCGGCTATTTTCGTGCGCAGACACACGTGACGGATGACAGCCTTCGAAGCATCACAGAGATATCCATCTTATATATCTATAAGGAGATGGCAGACCAAATGAGCTTCTAAAATGTTCAAAACTAAAAGATGATACTTTACTAATAAACTTTTCCATTAATTACTTACCAGCAGGGACACAAGGTAATTCGAAAAATAATATTCGGTGGTGGTAAAACAATTGGTCGAAATAGTGGTCAATGAGTTTTTCGCTTCATGGTGGCTCAACTTTTCCAAATCAGCGGTAGTTTTGAAAATATTTGTATAATCAAAAGAGTTTATAGATATATACTTTAATAACACTTCTCTTGATTTGGAATTTGTGGTTTTCAGTAGGGTAGGGAAACAAACGAAAAATCTCGTCACGTCCTATCTCTACTTCTACGTGACAATTAACATCAAATTGAAAACGGTTGCTTACCAAAACATTTACAAAATCTACGTGCTTGTTTGGTGTGCGGTATAAATAAGAAGCGGGCAAAAGTTACAAAACGTCTGATCCAGAGCGTGAAAATATGGAGAAAAGCAAACTACAATACAATGAGGTTACAAAACCACTGTCTGTGTGTGCGCTGCCATCTTAATATAAACAAACTAAATAGTATAAACCCATTTGAATGAGTAACAGCGGCATATTAATAAACGTGCTGTAGCGACGGATTTTATACAAACGTCTTAATCGAGGTTAGGGACCTTTTTCTATAGCTATAGTTGTACCTATTTTACTGAGATTTTGTAATAATATTATCTTATTTTCTAAATATCTAGAGGATACAAAACATTTACTTTTTTCAGTAAAATCATACCTCGGCCTTTTCGTATATTACGCTTGATAAAATAGAAAGTTATACTTATAATGCTCCAAAATGCACTATTTTAGCATTCATAACTCGAAAGAGAAGACAGCCTTCTCCGACGGTATATCACTCATTTGAGTGCAAGCAACGACTTCGCGAAAAAATTTGTATTTTTTTGGAAAAAGTCCTTAAACTACTTACTTAACGCACATATATAAGATGTTTATTACTCTTGTACGTCCGTCTCCCAACGATTAGTTCTAAAAACAAGGTTTTACATTAATATGTTAAAGCGCCGAGGTTTGCCTCGACACATACAATAATGTTCTGGCGCCTGGAATGCTAATTATCATTAAAGACTAGAATGATTGTCTAATGGGACATATGAGATGAAGGTAGACGTTCAATTGTTTTAAGATTCTTGGCCGCAATATCCCGTGGTGTTAATTGAAGATATTATGATCTTTTATAAGTAAGTGGGATCATATTTGTATTTTTTGTATCTCGTTCATTGCTTCTTTGAAGTAACACAAATAAAAGAAAACAAACAGAAATCAAAACATAAAGAGTTAGAGAGTACTTCTTGCGTTGATGCTAGCTGATTGTCTCTGTAAGTTCTAGTAATAATTTCTGTAGATTAGATATTAGAGCAAATGCTGTGTATATACATAGCTGATACCTCTAACAAAGCACGAAACGTCAAGGTAACTCAGCATCTTAGGATGTAATCAAGTAATATCTATAATTATGAACAAAAAGTCGGAAACTATACACGTAAGGACGTTTCTTCATCGCGGTTACGGCTCAGTTAAATAACATAAAACCTCCTTTTCATAATTATTATTACGATAAAAAATAACCTTGCCGCAAAATGGTGGTTTATTTGAGACTGGTCTTGTATTACAACTACTGACAAACGCAATAACGTTTACGAAAAAGCAAACAATAGGCTTTAATTCGCTTATTTATTGAATAAAAAGTTAACCCAATTTTGGAATTCCGCTCTTTTTTTGAAATTTTTTAGAAATGTATATAAAATAATATGATATCTCAGATTTGCAGGCAACTTAGTACTGTTCGCTGAAAATCCTGCTGATCTCGAGTACATGCTACAAGAAATTTATAACGTTTCTCTAGAGGTGGGCTTTAGGATTAATATATCTAAAACGAAGGTCTATTTTGGTTACAAAGTCGTGTAGATTGTACGTGAAATATGTTGTGTGATACTTGATATTTAATTTATAATTAAAA
>JANCMC010003898.1:0-16472 GCA_024363005.1 Charaxes varanes | reverse complement strand
ATACAGTACAGTACTATCCCATAAAGAAACAGAGACGAAAAAGATATCAGGACAAGAATTTTTCTCAGAAACGAAACTTTACCGCCACTTAACGCCGATCTTATGTAAGAAAAAAGTACTGGTACCCGGACGCGCGGGCCCAAGCATGGCGCTACCTCTAATTACAAGTCCAGATTCCTCAACTACGCCGCTGCTGTTTTTGTAAAAGAGTGCAACTCAGATACGCCGCCATGGAGAAGACGGAGTGGGCACTCGTTCACCACATGCGACAAGATTTGATCAGGTGGTGATTCGATTTTACGTGGTTGGTCCGGAATGGATGAGGAGGGCACCGCTGGGTTTCTTAAGTATTCCTAATCCCAACAGCGAGTCCCACGCGCCCAGCTGGATACTTGACTCCAGTCGGAGTGCGTAAAGGCGTTTCCCAGCGACAAAAAAAGGTGGTTTATCTGAGTGACTAGCCATTACTATGGATAATTTCACTACCAGCTTGTGTGGTTATCTTGTTTAAACATGACATGTACAGGGTAAAGAAGCAATAACTGTTCAATGGTAAAGTTCCTTGTAGTAGAACGCTGAAACTTTAAGCATTAGGAACAATTGCTAGTCATGAACGTCTAAAATTGCTCACTAGTGAAATTAGAGCCAAATGCTGAAATTGCCGCTAAAGTTGTGTACAGAGACGTGAAATATCAGATTCGATTTAACAATCCCTGTAATTTTCAAAACACTTTCTTTCACGAATATGAACAAGCTCTTTTTAATTTCTTCCTTTATGTATTGTATTATAATATCTTTAGCTTTTTAATATTAATAATTAGTTGTTATTAATTCAAAAAAAAGCCCAGTAAAAATAGGGGAAAATTTTTAACGTTATGATACATACTCTATAGCTTTCCTCGATAAATGAACTATCTAAATCTGAAATAATTCTTCAAATCAGACCAGTAGATCCTGCGATTAGCGCGTTCAAGTAAACAAACAAGCTCTTCAGCTTTATATATTAGTACAGGTAACACAGAGAGTTTATTTCTGCGTCAATTTATATTATTTCTATCTGTTAATTTCAAAATACCCTTTCCTATTGTTAGCCACAATATAACTTTACAAAATAAAGACCATTGTGAACGTCGGAGGAGTGGGTGCGACAATACCCCAACGGCGGTGGGGTTTGAACCGGGTACCTTGCGAATTTCAGTCCATACCTTATATCGTTGAGCTATTGAGGCTCTGTTTATATGTCTATTGAGTAGTTATAGTTATAGTATAGTAATATAGTAGTTATAGATAGCAGCGACTGTATCCATGTTGCTCTTCCATGGAACAATAAGACAGTATATAAGGTAAGCTATTTCCTAACTATCGATAATGCCTCCTCGCATCCCTAGTTCTACCTTAGAGAAATTTCCATAATACTCAAATTAAGACGTCCAATGTAAGTGGATCTTCCTTAATATAGCCATAACCTAAATATCTGGAGCGTCATTTTATAAATGGTAGACGTTTTACATCAGCTTTTTGCTATCGTGAGTATGGTTAATCGCAAGTTTTGAGGTGCTAAATTTGACAGAAAATAATTAAAATACTCTGTTTTGCTACATATCGGAAATTCATGACAAGAAGAATAAATTCCCAAATAATTCGCGGACTGAAACAAATTATTCTTATCCTGTTTTTTATAGTCTGCAATAGGTCAAATACCTATTAAATATTAAATATCACCACATATTAAATAAGAAATCAAAATGTGAACTCGATATACAAAAAATCGACACGACTGGGAATTCACCTATCCTATAGAATTCTAAGTCTCTATGGAGATTCACGTTTCGCACGAACCATGGGGTACTGGTAAAAATTCGCATATAGCTATTTTAGAGGGAAACAGTTAAGAGTTCCTGCAGGTTTATGTGCGAACTCAACGGTCGCATAGGAAATGATCGGCCGAATGCAGGTTTTAGACAGTGTGACCATATTTCTAAATTGCTTTTAGCGCAAACCACCAGTTATAGTTTCCCCAGCACGTAGGCTGCTCTGTTTTCAGCTTTATCTATGTGCTTTGAAAAGGTTAGATACATCTCCGAGGTGATATCTAGGTATTCAACTTTCTCCTGCCAGTTCATATGTATACCTCGTGTGGAGACGGTCTTGGGGTTGGGTCTACTGATTTCTGCGGATGCACAAAGAGTTATGATGAGCACTTATGAAAGTAAAATTACACATGGCAAAATTTAACCAACTTCAAATTGTTAGAACAGGATCAAACTGGGGCGTGCTGTTCTATAATACATATGCGCGTATTAAGATCATTAACTGTACATTTTAGTTCTTCGTTTTCTTTTATTAATTTTTTAGTTTCGTTTTTTATTTCAGTAAAGTTTTTTTTGATATCGTCGAGTTCATCGGATACATATTTAATTGATTGCTGAATTTCGTTCAGCAGTGAGAGATTATCTTTTATAGGTTTTAGTTCCCTCGACAAAACCTTCAGGATAACGGATTCAAGGGTGTTGTTGACTGCTCTGTTAACAGCATCAGTTATATAGGGATCGATATCCAGATTTTCTTCAGAGGCAGTATCTTTATCAGATGCGTGTTCTTGAGGCCCCTTTGATCGCACTGGCGTATTCGAATTATCACCACCGCAACGAAGGCGAGCTTGGCAAGTGGGACATTTCCATGAAGCTTTGGAAGTTTTATTCATCTTTTTAAATTGACTGTCACTTAAGCCAATACATGGTAGGTCATAATAGTTCTCACAAATATAGCAACGCATGGTTTTTTTATCTGATGAAATATCCACGAGACAAGCTGCACACTTTTTCTCGTTTTCAGACATTTTAATTCACTTTGCTTACGGGTCAGTATGTAAGTTTCAAAAAACAAAGTGCAGCAGCAGACAACAAGATTTCAACTATCTGCAGTTATTGAATTGTGCGTAATTGCTATGATTATATTGACAGAAGTTAACCCTTTTGCAGTAATTAAGTAATTAATTGCTATTAGTTTTCAACAGGCGCTGTATTAATTATAACAAATTGTATGTGGGTAAGTTATGAAGTAGTTCGTTATTCTAAGTAAACGGCACAAAAAACTTGCCAAAAGTCCTCTTTACCACAAAACAAATTTGCAAAATCCAAAGGTAAACACTTTATCAGTTTCAAAACGCACTTTTAGAGCCAAAAGCAACACTATAAAACCGCAAAAACATTTAAAACTAGACGCACTAACTGACAGCTGTTAGCACTCACGACGACGATGTCGACGATGATTTTACATTGTATATCATGTTGGCTTCCTATAAAATAAAATAAAAAATCCCGAACAATATCACTAAGTGACATTAATCGGGACCCACTATTTCACGTGCCCTTCAAAATACGTTGGATGTCGGATATTTGAATAATATATAGAGCAGAAGAGCTTGTATGTTTGCTTGAAAGCGCTAAACTCAAGAACTACTGGTCCGCTTTGCATAATTCCTCCAATATTAGATAGCCCATTTATCAAGTAAGACTATAGTCTATACATCATAACGTTAATTTTTTTTTATCTAATCTTAGGCCGACGAAGTCGCGGGTAACAACTAGTAATATATAAAGCTGAAGAGTTATTTTGTTTACTTGAAGGCAATAATCTCAGGAACTACTGGTCCTATTTGAAAAATTATTTCAGTGTTAGAAAGCCCATTTATGGAAGAAGACTATAGGCTACATCTTATCACGCTAAAATTGATTCAATTTTATATTACACCGACGATGTCGTGGGCACAACTGGTCAACAAA
Source organism: Charaxes varanes (assembly GCA_024363005.1). Lineage (NCBI taxonomy): Eukaryota > Metazoa > Arthropoda > Insecta > Lepidoptera > Nymphalidae > Charaxes > Charaxes varanes. The sequence continues at coordinate 12,687 of JANCMC010003898.1, read as the reverse complement.
TATTTTAGTCACGTGAATATGATACTTTCAAGGCGCTAATAAAATATAGATAACTATAGATAAATAAATATCTGTAAATTTGACAACAGTGAACGCTCGACGCGTTTAGGAGATTTAGTCCACAAAAAAGAAATTAGCTAACCGAGCCTAGTTGAATTTTTTTTAATTAGCCTATAATGTCCCACAGCTGGGCAAAAGCCTGCCCACTCTTAGACCACTCTCCTCTATCCAGAGCTAAACCAATGCACTCCTTTCCCGCAAAGGCGTCCAAGTCGTCGCGCCGCCACTTCCTCGGCCTACCTGGTCTACGGTGAAACAAAAACTCCTCTCAAGACAATTTATTTATTCAACCATGACTATGAACACGACAGTCCTACTACGCATGCGTTGCAGAGTATTTTTGGTGTTCTGTAAGTTATATCTTACGACCCCGGGATCTCTGTCTATTTGATTTACTATCGATTACACAATACCCGACGTCCGAGTGGCGACCACAAACTGCAAAATGCAATCAGTGTACGACTGCGCGTCGGACCGTAATAACATGTTGCTGTACGCCAGTTTATAAAACTGTGCCAAACATTTGTTTACATTAGGTTAGGTTAAAAAAAATCGTATCATAAATTAGTAAATATGCTTATAATTGTAGCTCTAGCAGTGGTGGGTGCTATTGCGATTGCAGTATTTATAATAGACTCACTATGGAGTGTTTTGGAGTTGGTAACCTCCTATCTAATGCCATATTTCATACCGAATGAAGTGTTGCCTCTGGCGAAGAGGTTCGGACCTTGGGCCGGTAAGTGTGTTTCGTAGTTATAGATAATTTTTGTTCGTTCACCTTTCATCATCCGTCAAGTCACAGGGACTTGACATATTGACCCAAATACCAATTCCATGCTTGCATTGCTAGCACACAAAAATTTTAAACAGTAACGCTCTTTGTAATGATACTGTAGGCACATCATTATGTAAAGTTATTCTGTACGAAGGAGCATTGTACACAATCAGAATTTTTATAAGACATACATAATATGTAGCTTGGCTTTTATAAAACTTTAGTAAACCTAGGAAATTAAATCAAAATATCGATGCCAATAAATAATATTGCAAAAAACACCTATTGCAAAGTGACAATGTAGAGTACAATTTTAATACGTTCAACTTAAGGTGTTTATGGGAATAAAATAAATTTAGTGCTGGTTTAAGACTATTTGAAGTATACTAAGCAAATAATGCAAGGGTACGTTAAGTTGATTTATGAAGTCGATAAAATTATTTTAAAGAAAATTGAATTTAGGACTTCTTACTTGCGAGACGGTCAATCATCGTGTATCTGAAAGAGGTTCCTGTAAAATACGTCATGTAGCTATGCTAAAGCCGATCTGTTTAAAGCCTGTCTGTTTGTTTTCTTCGAGTGTAATTTATGCAAACAATGGGCTGTAGACATTACGTGATCGTAAGTACCGCATTACGATACGTGCGCCACATAATATGTTGACATTTTTAGAACCGAATAGGGTATAATGATCATTTATGCCATATTTGGTTGTAAGAATGATTATTTTTTTTGAATGATGATTATGCTGGGGAATAAATTATTATTATTTTTTTAAAGAATATTAGGAATACTTTTTAGGTATGTCTAATGTTCCTTTTTTCCCCTCCTACTAAGCTTAAATTACAAGCTTGTGTTAGGAGTGGGTGCGACAATATCCCAACGGTGGTGGGGTTTGAACCGGGTATCTTGCGGATTTCAGTCCATACCTTATACCGTTGAGCTATTGAGGGACTAATTGCTATAACCAAAAATAAATTACTGTGAAAATTGTGATAACGAAAAAATATCCGACTGAGTGTGTTGCGGGCTCTTCTCAGTGCAGGGCTTGAGGAACCCTTGTAAACTTAGATTTTGAGTCGTAAATTTAATCACCAAATTATTAAATAATGATTTCAAAATTAAATAATTATTATTTTACATATGGCGTCCCTTATTACTTGTAAAAAAGTCTATATGAATAAAAATCTTTGAGTTTGGGTTTTGAGTTTAAGCATTTCTGTCCTGAATCAAATGTGATACTAAATGAAGACTGACTTCCGAGATTTTTAAATGTAAATTTTAATTCCCCTTTGTCTGTCTATCAGCTCTTCTGATTTCTGGATTATCTTTGGAACGGCTTATCTGATTATGTGAATATTAAGCAACTACTTTTTATTTTTTAATAGCAAACACAAACAGCTTGAGCGCCTTATTTTTTTTGAGTCGGTGAAGAATATATAAATATAGATTTTAAAAGAACAATCACATGCCTTTTCTTAAGTTCTCAAGTTGATTAATTTATATTATTACATACTCATATTCATGTTTTCTTCGAATGTCTTTTTTTTAATAACATAGAATTTTTCATTTATACGTTTATAATATTTAGTTTTGTATAATTTTTAATTTTAATTTTTGCGCCCATTATGTATTTCAACGCTGCACGTGCCTGTAAAAGTGTTTTACATAGTTTAAGGATTCCATAATGTACAACTATTATATAAAATAAAAATATAAAATAATAAGAAATCTCTATCCGTTAGTAGTTTCGCATTCACGTAAAATTTGCAGACACAATATATCTAATGAGAATATTTTGCAAGCGTGTCGTTACTGAAGGTTGTGGCTGTTTCGCAACCCAATGTATGAAGACGTTTTAACGCCGCTCGTCTAGCGATAGCTACAATGCTGCGATGATAGAGTATGTGACTATACAGCACAGTCGTCATAAAGCACTGCGATTATGAAGTGCTTTGATTATAAAGTGTCGTGATAATAAAGTACTGCGATCATAAAGTAATGTGATCTAGTGTTTCAGTAAGTCTACGGTGAAAAGTCCGAACTGAAATCCATATAAAAAAAACCTCTACCGATCTCTAGGTATGGTTGGAATAAAACCGGGTATTTTAGACGTGCCTAAAAGAAGTGATAAAAAATATAATACAATCGCGATTTCTGCCTCGCATGACATCTTACAAACCACTATGAGTTAGGAATAGGTTAGGACAAGGAGTTACTATATAATACAACAAAGCAGGTACAAAACACTGTGGTAGGGAGCCCAAAAAGGGACTTTTAACAATAGTCGAACGCGTCAGAAAGTCATATTGGGAGAATCCTTGAATCCTATTATGTCCCTCTACTACACTACTATAAACACTTAATGTAGGGGGGTCCATTATTGGATCATTAGAAAAACTCGAATGCGTCAGATTAAGATAAAGTAAGTTAATTACATGGAGATAAGTTTCAATTTCAAAATTCTGACAAATTAAGTGTCACAAAGTTGTTAAAAAAATCATCAAGCATCAATCAGTCATTGGCTAGGGTCATTATTTTGAATGAAATTCTTTAAAGAATACCGAAAAAAATAATATGACGTTTTTCTTAGGACAATGTAGCTAAAAACACGACGGGCTCCATAAAACCACGCTCTAGGCGTTGTTGACAACATGATCTTACCTTAATGCGGGAGCCAGACATTGCTCAAAGTGTGAGTACCTTTTTGTCCTTGAAGACTGCAAAGTATTACGAAACTTTGAGCAGCTACACAAAGTCCCCGGCCACGCTACACGAGCATTGAAATGATCATTCAAATGAAGCTATGCCTAACTCCGGTATTACAAACATTTTTATCTTGCCTGCACCTAATCTATGTAATATAATAGATCCCGACAACGCTTTACTGACTATAAATTTAGCATCGCTGCCTCCCCTACTACTAGGCGAATAGCATTGTTTGACTTTCGCTCGCCACGATGGCATACTAGCATGAAAATGCAACTTGCTAAATTACTCGCCTAGCTTTTGTGTGGTACCGTACCTTAATGTTGACATACTTACAATATTGCGACATTTTCTTTCTTATACGTACATCAATTGATAATTAGAAGTTTAAATGAAATTTTCTAGTCTTTGCGGCAATGCACGATCTTTTGCAACTGTTATTAGTATTACGAGTATGACTAAAGAACAGCAAAGCATGCCAACCACTTTTAGAGAGATAGGTTTTACGTGATTTCTTGACTAAAGCCAGACAGTATTTAGTACTCTTCGTGTCAAGTTCATTTTAAAATGTCAAACGTAATGCCGGAGCCAGACATTGCTCAAAGCGTGTGTACATTTTTGTCCTTCAGTACTAAATAGTACTACGAAACTTTGCGCAGCTACACTATTCCCCGGCCACACTATATGGTCATTGAAATAATCATTCAAATGAAGCTATGTCAGGCTCCGGCATAATGATAAGACCTAAATAAAATGTGACATTGAATTTGGCGGCAAAATATGTAAAGAAGTTGTGAAATTAAACGGCAATTTGTTAGTTGGAAAGCGTTTAATTTGCGATATCGATTAATTGTCGGAAAGCGATTTTGATTGATTTTAATACCGTATCGATAAGCAACAATTAAAAGACTTCTCAAAATATAATAATAATAATGAACTGTTTCTAGAACATTTTCGAAACAAGTTTTAGACCAGAGAGTAAAAAACAGTTAAATTTCAAGTCAAATTAAAGTGTATTATAATGCAGAAGTTAACATTGAATATATTAGAAAAACTTCCAAGTACGTTTAACATTCTTGTTATTACTTTTGTTGCTATTTTAAAAGGTTTCTGTTAGGAAAGGTCACGACAGGGTTTAAGCCGAGTCCGTTTTGGATTTCTGACCTTTCTTCTAAATACCCAAGCTTAAACCGCAAGCCAGCGATTATATATTTACTCTTATAAAAAATATATAATAAAAATAATAATAAAATAAGTTTAATGGTGCATTACAAAATACAGAAATACGATTTCTGAAGGAGGAATAAAACGAGGAGTAAGGGTAGAAAGAGTAAGTAAGGGTTCAAACAAGTTTAATTTTACGCGGAAAAAAGAGCAGGAAACAAATAAAGTTATGTGTTGTATATTTTAGACAGATATCGCCTAAGTGGATAAAGAACTGGTTAAATATTTTGATATCTGAATTAAATTCGGCTTAAAATTAAAGGTCCTCACAATTATAAAATTTCCTGACGAATCAGAAATTTAAAAAAGTGGAAGGTCCTGGTGGGAGCAGACGTTAGCAGTTTTGTCATTTAAGCATTGCCCTTAGTTCGAGGGGAAATAGGAATCTAAGCATATATTTTCTTTTTTTCTGTTACAAGGGGCAAACGAGCTGGCGGTTCATCACCTAAGCGAATACCGGCGCCCGTGTACGTTGTCGGCCTTTAAAATGGGGTTTAGGCCACTGGGAAATCTCACAAACCATACGAAACGCGACAACAATACCATCACTTTTCGTGACAGCATTGCCGTCACTTGACGCCGATCTTATGTGACAAAGGCCTCTGTCTCGAATTAGTTCTACTTACTAAATATGGGTGCCATAAAAAAACGCTATTTCCAGCCTTGGTTCTCGTCTTCGCGTACTTAAATTTCTGCAGATCCTTGCTGTTAAAAAGAAATAAACTTCGGTGATCTTAAGGCGGTTGAGTCAAATTGAACACAAACGCATATGGCCAGTAGTGGACTGTAATAGACCGAACAAACGTCTATAATTTAGTTTGATGGCTGTTTACAAAAGAGGAAATTCCACAGCACTATTACATAAGTTGCTAAACTATTAAACAACTTAATACTTCAACTTTTCCACATGTCATGTATTATAGACGATGAAAACACATGTGGAAAAGTCACATACACAAAGTCACGAAATTAGTCAATGGGTTTTCCTCATTTACACCACAAATAGATGTATCTACGACTACACTTTACAATAGTTCGAATCTATTCAAGTACCTTTAGAGAATCGATGTTTTCCATAACACGCTCTTTTCTAGATGTCTATTCATAGTCTAAGATCTCCGTTGGCGCAGTGGGCAATGACCCTACCTTCTGCTCCGGTGGTCGTGGGTGCGATTCCCGCCTCGAGTCTGGGTGTATTATCCTTATGTATGTATTTATATATTTAAAAAAAAATTGTGTATAACAGGCGTCTGTTACCTATAACACAGGCATTAAGTTGGCTATCTTAGGAACAGTCCGTGTGACATATAGTCCTATATATTTATTTATTATTAATACCTGTTTGCTGTTTGTAGAGGTGCTGCCATCGGAACTTTTCCAGTGTAGTGTGGTATATTTGGCAAAACGGGAACATTAGGATCCGTTGGTAGGAAATGCATCAGATAATCACAGGCCAAAGCAAAGTACACGCTATTCCAATTCTCCCAGTTCTTGTTCTGGTTATTGTTCACCAAATACAGGGCAAAATTGAATATATAGTAATCAAATGGATCTGTGTTTCTATGTGGTAAGAAAATTAACAATAATGAAGCAACATTAATAAAATCATATTTAATAACAATTAAAATTTTTTACCAATCCCTACATATTTTAAATATAAGTCCTCCAAGCTCCAAGTCTCCAAGTCCTTCAAGCTTGTCCGTCTGTTCGCGATAAACTCAACAACTACTGAACGGACCGTCATGCGATTTTCACCAATAAATATTGATTCATGCGGAAGGTTTATATAAGTATAGTAGATAAAAGCCGAGAATTTCAATGATTTGTAACGCCCTTACATTGCGTGCGCTGGCTGAAGCTTACGTAATAGATCAAAATAATATAGTACAAAATTGTATATCATAAAAAGATACATAAAAACATCAGCGATAGTTTATGTCTATCTCCTAAAGTTAACCTACAATAACCATTTTTATATTTTACGTATTACAAAAAATAATGACTTATTTACAAAGCTATTTTAGAGGATATCGTATTAATCCTTATCCAATTAAATACGCTAGATACGTTGTACATTTTATGAAGATCAAAATTGTGCCTTACAGCTTATCATAAATTGCCGGGACAGAGCGGCCGGCGGGATAACCGCGACCAATAGATGGCGCTTAGTTTTGATATTCTTTTATTTTATTTAATTAGGTACGCCAACAGCGTGTTCACAAACTTAACTTTAAGAATATTACGGGCTTGCAGTTGTCCATGGGCGTCGGTAGTCACTTAAGAGTACCGCCTGCTCGTTTGCCCCTTGTTATATATTTAAAAAAAATCAAAAATATTTAAGTAGTTCTACGTGTTTTTTTGCTGACGCTACAAAATAAGTCATTCGTAGGCACTCATTATGAAGACGAACACAATGTCATTAAAGCAAGTGTAATATTCATTATTATATTTCGAGATAAGGTATGACTGTGTCAAAGTTAGAGAGAGGTAGGCTAAAACGAGTTTTCTCGTTCGTAGTGTGGAACTTTCTGAGAGAAAGAAGAAAGAAGGAAAGAAAATAATTTAATCTTTATAAGTACTACAAACAGCTAACAAATAAATATATAACAATAAAATACAAATACTCTATAGGAAACCACAACAAAAAGTATTAATTTTTTATAAAACAAGCGTGCACAAACATGCAGGAGATTCACCTAAGTGACTACCGACGCCTATGGACGTAACTATAAGGGTTTCTCGTAAGACTACGAAACTCTTAACGGTTTAAAACCAAAATTCCCATCAGGATCACAACACAACACAAATAGTCAGTGTCCAACTTCGGTATTTCCGAACGGATACGACTTAGGGACCTCCAAGAAAAGAGCATACTCATATCTCAAAGGCCGGCAACGCATCTGCGAGCCTTCTGGTGGTGCAGATGTCCATGAGCGTCTGTAGTCACTTCGGTGATGAACCACCCGCTCGTTTGCCCCTTGTAATATATAAAGAAGGACCTTGTCCTGCCCGATTTATGATCAGACGAATGGTCCATTGCGAACCCCATCTATTGGTAGATATTCCGACGTTGCAACCAACTCTGCATTTTTTAGCATTTTTTGAATATTCTTTCTTTCTTCTTAAACCTTCTTAAAAATAATGGGTATAAAACAAAATAGACCGCACTCAAATAGGACCAGCCCTTTCAGAGTTATAGCGAGAAACATATCTAATTTCGGATATATACCGACGACAGCACCAGGTACCTTGCCCAATTTCTCTGCAAACCATCAACGAACCCCTTGCATATACCCACTAAATTACATCCAAATCGGTCCAGCAGTTTAGGTGCTTGTATAGTTATGTAAAGCTGAAGAGTTTGTTTGTCTGTTTACTTGAACCAGTGATGCAGGATTCAAAAGTAGCTTCTAAGCAGAAAAGGCATCGCTTGTGATCGGTTATGTAGTGATTAATGATAGGGGGCCAAAAGTCGTTGTTTCGTTTGCTTTGTCTATGGTAAGTATTTTAATTTATTTATATATTAGACTTTATGTTTATTTTTACATCGCATGTTTAATCGTAAACTGTATTCCGCTTGTAATTCAATAAATACTACATGATATTAACAAATTATGTATTTTAATTGTAGTTACTGAATGTTATTTTATTATTTGTTTGTCTTTGTAACAAAAACCTATTTTAGACAAAAATAGCTGTATCTCAGTGTTGGATGAAGATTTCGTAATAATTGTTAGATTGGCTGATAGAGTACATTGAAAAGATGCTGCCTGTATCATTAACTCACTTTCAAACTAAAGCGTAATCGGTCAGTTAACGTTTAAGCATGTGTCATGTACAAAATTAAAAAAAAAATACGTGATGTCACCCCAATGGAAAGATTCGAAAGTGTGACAACCTAAAAAAAAAAGAAACAAAAAAATTTAAGTTTTTAATCGTAAAAATCTTGTGACGTCATTTATGGAGGACCCCTTATCGTGGGTTTCCGCAAAGGGACAGGCGGTTCACCTTATTGAGTGATTAGTAACGCCCATGGGCAGGTGCATTGGTAAAAGGCTAGCAGATGCGCAGCTGGCCTTTGGAAATTAAGTACATTGGGGTGGTACATACATCTAGCTGCTCAGCGAGCGGCATGCAGTTGTAGAGCGCGACAAGGTCCCCGTCCAAAATGCCACGCGCCGGCCCACCACCCATGGGCTTGCGGGCCGTTTTGTACGTCCTAAAGGTGTGAGATGAAATATAATTATTACACACCAAATTTTAGCTTTCTAAGACTTCAGAAGGTACCATTATACATTTTGATGTATATCAGTGAGTTAGAGTCGAAATCGGGGTGTTTTAGATAACTATAAAATCTAAAGTTAAAAGAGCTATGCAACTGAAACTTCATGCTCGTACATTTAATAAGTTCACTATTAACATCATATCACGAGAATCTTGTTTAAATAAAATAAATATATAGGACTATATGACACACGGACGTCTGTTCCTAAGGTAGACAACTTAATGCCTGTGTTTGTTCGGTCGCTCTTTAATGTATTTTTCTCAGGTGAAATCACTTGCTCCAGTTATATTGTGTTGTTTAATCGATGTCATCTTTAGTAAAGCGAAAAGTATAGTTAAGAATCAGCTGTTATACACAGCGTTGGCAAATCTCACAGTAGTTTTTAGGGTTCCGTATCTCTAAAGGAAAAAAAGGAACCCTTATAGGATCACTCCGTTTTCCGTCTCTCTGTATGTCCGACAAGACCCTTTTTCTCGGAAAAGCGGAGAGGTATAAAATTAAAATTAATATTAAATACAGAGGTCTATGTTCCTTGAAGCTGTAAAAAAATTAAACCTCTAATTTTACGCAATCGAATGTTAGGGCCCTCTCAGTTTCATTTTCCATACTAGTAAATTCGAATAGAGAATCGCCTAGAGTCATGCAATTGGGCAAAACATAGATCTCGACCAAGAAATTGGTCTGCCACACTAAGGTCGAATGTCGCTTGCACTTCAATTAGTTAAAGACTCATTTTTGCTTGTTACGTTAATTTTTGAAAATAACACTTAGCAAAATTTTCTTCAAGTAGGAACTGTCATACAAATTGGTAAAGCACTTTCTTGGTCGACTATATAAGAATGGGAAAAAATCCGCCAACGGTAAATTATCACATCAGAAAAAATAGCAGTGTCTTTATCAAATTAAAAACAATGTTGTAAAAAAATAAAACATACTATGACTTGGCGAAATATTACGTGATGGTACAAAACTCTTAGTGCACAAATCTGACTCGCACTTGCCCGATTATTTAACTATACTAAAAATATATTCTCATAAGCTTAGACTTGAGCCTTTGACTTTGTTTACTATGCTCCAGTTTATCTATTATTTATTATTTGGTTCTGTCGCCTTTACTATACTTTTCTCAGGTGAAATCACTTGCTCCGGTTTTATTGTCTTGTTTAATCTGTGTCATCTTTAGTAAAGAGTCAAGAATAGTTAAGAAACAGCCGTGAGGCGCTAACAAATTTTACAATCGTTTTTTCTTCATCTCTGAAACTTAAGAACATTTAAGAACATTTTGCGTATATGGTTTCTTCTTCTTCTTCCTAGTGTTATCCCGGTTAAAAACCAGGATCCGCTTATATTGTAGAGGATGTGGCTGGATTATACTTAGGTTTTATAGTGAAATGTGCATTGCGGTATGGCAGATAATCTCTGCTATGCTAATGCTCTAGTAGCCTAGCCCGTTGGCGCAGTGGGCAGTGACCTTGCCTTCTGCTCCGGGGGTCGTGGGTTCGATTCCCGCCTCGGGTCTGGGTGTATAATCTATATGTATGTATTTATATATTTCCAAAAAAAAATATGTGTGTACAACAAGCGGCTGTTACCTATAATACAGGCATTAAGATGTCTACCTTAGGAACAGAGGTCCGTGTATCCTAATTGATCACATTCACATACGATCGACGTGAAGTGGCGACAATACGTCACGTCTAGTGATGGTATTGTTGCTAAGTTTCATTCGATTTGCGAGAGATCTGAGGGGCTCAAATCTTAAAGGCTAGTAACGCATCTGCGAGGTCCATGGACGGTAGTGACTTAAGTGAACCACATGCACGTTTGACCCTTGTAATAAAAAAAAAAAACTGAACCGTTACAGAAAACAAGAGAACTATCTATCTATATACTCTATGAAGCGGCGATATATTTCCCACTTCCATGCATGCACTCAATCCATTAACAACGTACCTCTCGGGAGCATGCCCCAAGTTTTTCCCACTAGTTTGCAAATACATTTATCAATAACTCATTTATCATACCTGTCACGTGTAAGTACGGAAAAACAAGACACATTTTGCCCCGGATACATATATCTTCTATCGAATTAAAAAGCTTTTAGCCTCATCTTAGTTATAAAAGCTGACATTGTTTATTATATTCTCGGTATAAAATGCTAAAAATAATTTCAAATCTAATATCTACGCATTAATAAACTTGAAGTGACTTATTGTAAGATCGAAATAGAATTCGTTTTGTAACCACCTGTTGCAATAGCGGAAAGCTTTACAAAAGAAATGAGGTATAAATACCTAAATGACAACTTACAATTCTATAGAAACAATCTGGATGAAGTAGGTGATAGCATTGAAAGCTTTACAAATAATTAAGGTGCTTGAAATAAAAAATATCTTGTATATACATTCTTCCCGGTTAAAAACCAGGGTTCGCTTCGATTGTGGAGGATGTGGCTGTGGGGCCCCTTTCCCTTTCCCTTTCCCTTTCCCTTTCCCTTTCCTCCCCTATGTACACACAACTTAAAATTTTTAAGCCGGGTTGTGAATTGAAATTTGTTTGAATGCATTAAAATCAGGCTATCCTTTTACTCCATCCCTTTCCCTTATTCCTGTCCTTCTAATTAGAAGCAGCGCCATGCTCGTATCCGAATTGGACCGGCGCGTCCGGGTACCAGTACCTCTTTCTAACATAAGATCGGCGTGAAGTGGCGGGAATGCTGTCACGTTCAGTAATGGTATTGTTGCAGCATTACGTTCGGTTTGTAAGACTTCCCGGTGGCCTACACTCGTCATTAATTGCCCCTTGTAACATAAATAAAAACAAGAACGGAAAGCTAATATTTTCTACTATGTGAACATATTGTCCAAGAAATTAATTCTTTCATAATAACTCTCGTATATAACGGAATAGAATAGTAAAGATTATTATCGGTAGCGAAACGAGTATTAGACATTCATAAAGTATGTTCAGTAATCTTTTACACATAATAATAGAAAATGTAGGTCGCAGAAATTACACCAATTGTTATGTCGGCTAACGATTTCATCCCAGTCTGACTCTCGCATCATTTGAGCCGACCGGGTTTCTAGGGCAGTTGGTTTGGCGTATAATTGCTGACAGCTGATTTCACAGCCGTTTGGTCGTTTACTGGAGTTTTACCACGCTTTTCTGCATAGTTCGAATTCGGTACCTTGTGCATGAAAACACTAAAGAGGTCTAGTTGTCGCACAGTCATTCCTTTAATAGTATATCTGGAAACGGTACACTAAAGGTCTTAACAGTACATTCAAGAGAATTAAAAAAAATAAACCGGAAATAGAGGATTTATTTTGAAGATATTTGTTACAACTAAAGATCTCCGGCTGGTCGAAATTTTGACAAAAATCTTTAGATTTGCATACCTTGCTATTTCAAACTATATACAAATACAACGACATTCTTATATTTGTAGTAAAACGTATACACGTGAGTGTAAATCGTTCGGCAATAGTGTGCGTGTGGTTTTACTTCAATAATTGAATATATTAATATTGCATATATATTTTATAAAAATATTAGCATGAGAAACTAAACTACTTTGTTTAATCCGCGAATGAATACGAGGGAAAATCGGTGTAATGCTGCAACCCGAAAG
>JANCMC010003884.1:0-16472 GCA_024363005.1 Charaxes varanes | reverse complement strand
CACCCAGACTCGAAACGCGAATCGAACCCAAGATCTCCGGAGCGAAGGCAGGGTCACAGCCCACTACGCCAACGGGCCAGCTAATAAAAAACAAAATAAAAAATATAATTAATATTTTTAAGGTAATAGTTATGTATTAATTAGTGTAGTGTAGTAAAAATATTGAACGAATAAATATTTATTTGTATTTACATTTATTTATTTGTAATCGACAGCGTTTAGATATGTACATATACATGAGTTACAAATTACGTAAAGATATAAGACCATAATGGTATATAGACATAAAGAATTGAAGAAAAATACAGTCTAAAAGTTGAACAAAGAGATTAGCAAGCAATAACAATTTTTTTAGTACATAATCAGAAATATAACAAGCAGGTGTATGTGAGGTTGTGTGTGCATGTTATAAAAAAGACTAGATAAAAATCCATCAAACCCATAGATTATTTTCTATGTCAAGTCATCCACTCCAATACACACACTCACACAATGTGAAACATCATGCAACGTCCGCATTTCCCGTTTATTGTTAAAATATGTACGCTTTCCTAACCACACATTTACTTAGGACGAGTAGTTTTTGCGTCAGCCATTCTCCAAACTTCCATTAACTAAACTGGGATCAAAATCGCACACGCTTGTATCGAAGGATGTAATCCAACGACACCAAGGGTTTACAGTATATTGTATCAATTTCGTTTGATGGACTAAAGTGATACGATGTAATTTTGTTTAAGTAAATGTTTATTATAGCTTAACATTTTTTTTTAATTTTATTACGAGGGGCAAACGAGCCCGCGGTTCATCACCTAAGTGCCTACCGATCTCCATGGACATCTGCACCACCAGAAGACTCTCAGAAGCGTTGCCGGCCTTTAAAAGAGGATTTAGGCCACCGGGAACTCTCACAAACCGAACGAAACGCGACAACTAGTTACTTGAAATGACAGCATTGTCGCCACTTCGCGCCGATCCTATATTGCGAGAAAAAGGTACTGGTACCGGGACGCGCCAACCCAATCCGGCTGCAGGCCAAAGGACATCAAGCTACCGCTACCTCTAATTAGATACATAGATAGGAGTAAATGAATGGATGGTGTAAAAGGATATAAAGGCAGAAGAAATCAGGAGAATCATAAACTGATCGATTATGTTTTAGGTTTAAAGTGAAATGACACAGACAGCTTCGTTCTTACGACCTCTATCAGCCAATCTAAGAATTATTTCGATATCTCCATCCAACACTGAGATACAGCATTTTTGTCTTTTTGACTAAAATAATATTTAAGTTAAAAGAGACAAACGTATAATAAAATAACATTTCAATATCGTTAATAGCTTCGTTAAATATTATTAAAATACATAATTTGTTAATATAATGTCATTTTTATCGAATTATAAGCGAAACGTTTTTCCGATTTCCCAAAAATCTGCTTTTTTGAGTTAGGTCAGTTTATTATTGAGTGTGCGATATATTGTGCGATATATTGTGCGATATATATGGTTATTTATATATATTATACTACAGTCACAGGTACCTACGACATTATTTTCGGGCTATCAAATTGATGAATTTTGTTTTGGAGTCGTAATATATTTATATTTTTAAAGATCTTTCACTCTAAAATAGCACGCCCTCCCGGTACTTAATTGCAATGCCTGCTTGTATGCGTGCAGCGTTTTTATTGTAAACTCAAACTCAACTATGCACTGCAAGCCAATAATATTGACGAGCTATCGTGTTTGCGTCTACATGCTATCTTGCATGTAGAGGCAATACTTTGGAAGGGCGTGCAGTTTTAGAGTGAAAGATCTACACACAGCGGCAGGATTAGCAGAACAAAAAAGGAGTATAGGTATAGCATAGTTAGTTTTATTTTTAAACAAATAATTAAACGTGAAACAATAATTAACTTAATATGTTTTGACATTAACTTGCAACATTATACTTAAAGTTTTAAAAAAAGTAAAAAAAAAACTAATGTTGTTTAGTTTTTTTGCCCAGATTTCGCAATGGCAGTTAACATTTAGATTTTGTGACGATTCGTTCGTTTCGATATAAGAAATTCCTAATCAATGTGAAATTTTCATTTTTTTTTTATAAAAAAAGCAAAGGTGAAATTAGAAAAAAAAAAAACAAAAAAGATTGCTGTACTTATTTTAAGATAAGTAATATAATTTTACCTTAGCATTGGCCCAGGGAAACAGCATTCCCAGGCTAAAAAGGCCCAAAGTCACACCACCGGTCATGCCGTTAAAGGAAAGCCCCAGAAAATGGAGCATCTTTTATCGTGTCCTTCCTGCCCTGCCACCTATACGCGGGAGGACCTGATGCGAGCCACAGAGGATGCTGTTCGCGTGGCTGAGTTCTAGAACGGAACTGTCTGTTGCGCCATCGACACGACAAGAAGAAGAAGAGTATTCTTACGAAAATCAATGCAAACCACTACATAATAGGGATTGAGTTTAAAACCTAATCGAAAGTGAGTCTTAATAAAAAAATGAAAGGAAAAAGGGTTTAACCCTTTACCAAGTTGAAGCGTCTCAATACCAAGTGATAATCAAATTCGGCAATTCAAGCAATAGCTTTGAATATCAGGTAGGGAGACATCTAGGTTAAAATCGCACACCCCGAATATATTTCGTGACGGAAGAGACATGTCTAACTATCTATCTGTCTGCGTCTTAAAGAAATACTGACACTAGATGTGGTTCATCATTGTTCATCATGAAGGCTGATATGATGATGTAAGCAAACGATGAAGACGATAAATAATGATGCTGTAGAAGTGGTTAAAATTTCTACATTCGTTTGTATAGTAGCATTTTTGAACAGTAAAATTTTTAACACGTAGTTTGAAGTGTAAGTAACATACTTGTGATTTAAAACTCAATTAAATGAAGAAAGAGACAAGCAGACATGCCTACTGAAATCAATGTGCGAAAGAATGAGATAGAATATATTGTTTGGGTTTTTGCAAATTTCTCCCATATCGTGTGTGACAATCAAATATATTTTTATTTTATTTCTCGTCTCTCTTCTGAGAAGAGCTAACAACATATTCAGGTATTAATTTTGTTCACACCATTTCACAATATTCTGATACGGTTATTCAGAGCATTTTATTCTCAAACTAAAAGCTTTACTTTACTTAAAGGTGCATCCACGCTGAAGTTACTTCTTGTTTTAGCAACTTTTATTACTATTTGTTTGTTGTTTCGTGTAGCGCTATTATCACCTAAGAATTGTTCAAACTTGCACTTTATACGTGATGTGGTTGCACCTTAAAACAGTTTCAAACTTCAGTGTGGACACACCTTAACTAAGAGACGTTGAACTATACATGTATCTAAGAGTAAGCCAATGTTCGGGCAGGACAAAGTTTGTTGAGTCCTCTATACGATTTAGTAGACACTTAGTGATGTGCTGAAGTCGGTACCAAGCCAAATAGGTTCTCCGCTAAATTGATGCAGATAGCACACAATCGAAAAAAAAGAATATTGAGATATTCGACAATTAGTCACGCACATACTTAATCATAATTTAGAATTTCATTGTTTTCTAATCGAAACCTTTCCGACCTAGATTAAATTAAGTAACAAACATAAATAAAAAAAAAAAACACGTGTCGAATTGATAACCTCCTCCTTTTTTTGAAGTCGGTTAAAAAATACACATACATTTAGGTTTTAATTTAATCAAAGTTTGAATTTGGTTCAATTTCAATCAAAATTCACAGTCTGTGTCAACAACGATAATTTCAAATAATTTTACGGCCCCACTTTATCTTTCTTTGTTTTTTTTTTTTCGATTCTATTCGGTCGATTTTTATTTCCAGCCAGTATCTCTTTGATCCAATGCATACATTTTATATGAAATTTAAAGGGAGACATTAAACCTCTGTGCCTGAATTGCACCAGCGGAAAACATTTCACCATACAATCTCGTGGTCTTAAAATTCACAATAATATGGAACCTCTTTTTAAGACATGGTAGTTAATCAAATAAACCATTAAAAGATAAGAAAAAGTGAAACGTTTATTCGATCTCACAAATCATTTTTGTATTATATATATCACAACCAAAGACTATATGAACGATAATTGATATCTTTATAACGCCTGCTAGTGACATTGTCTCATGTCTGGAACGGACGTTACTTCAGATCTGGCGCTGTTCCAAATGAGGCTGGAATTGTTCTGTCAACATAACTACTGTACTGTAAGCACTTCTCTATGTTCAATAAGTTGTATGAGTTGGAAGCTTTATAGAAGTTTTAGAGACCTGTTGAAGTTGCAGATGGATAGTTTATATTATATTACGTATCCCACGCACGTAAGCCTCGCAGATCGTGGTAGTAAATCGATTATCGCGCAGGGCAATGATTGTTGATATTACGGTTCCACATGATGATAATCTCATTAAGGCTGAAAGAGAAAAATTAACTACATATGTATGTGGACTCAACAATTATTGTTCCGATAGTTGTTTCCGTTAATGGTCTCATAGCAAAGAGCCTCGACCGTCATCTTGCTGTCCATGGGTGACATCGACCAGTAGTCCATGGGCAACATCGACGAGTTGTCCATGGCTAACATCGACAAGTTGTCCATGGGCAACATCGACCAGTAGTTCATGGGCGACATCGCCGACTAGTCCATGGGCGACATCGATGAATAGTCCATGGGCAACACCAACGACTAGTCCATAGCTGACATGGTCGAATAGTTCATGGGCGATATCCATGAGTTATCTAAGGGCATCTATACACTAGTATAAATTCATATTTGACGGATAATAAAAGCACAAGGCATATATTTTCCACACAATAAGTTTGAGGGCGAATTGCTTGCATATTGCAATCCTCATGCATACAGCGCTAGCTTAATTCTGCATTATTCAAATGTGGGCCATGTCGAGAATACGCTAGGAAGTGCACAATGTTTTGTGCGATCTAAATTTAAAGGTTGACATTGTTATAAATATGATCTTCCTTTTGTTTTAAGTGTTTTTTATTTAACCAGCTTTACTTCGCGACTATGTCCGCGTGATTTCAGTCTTCTTCTTAATAGCGTCATCCCGGTTAAGTACCAGGGTCAGAAATTTGTTTCCGATTTAAAATCGCATTGGGACAGATAGCAATAATGATATTATACAGTATTCAGTTAAAAAAAAATGGTAAGAAATTGTACATATCAACAAAAAGCCGACGAAAAATTTTACCACTGGGGAGTCTAGAATCATGTACTGGAGCCATGGGATGCGTATCCGGTACGATGATTTTTACATCCCGTATACCGTGATTTTAATAATCGATGTTGCGTCATTAACCTAGCGAGAGATTAATCAGGGATTTACTGATAGCACTGAAGTGTTCTTGATTGCTATAGTATTGTATTATGAGTAAATAATCCCAATATTACGTAATTTAATGTTGAGCATGAATATAATATGTAGGTTTCTTATACAATTCTATCTACTTCTTAGCGTTATACCGCTTAAGTACCAGGGTCCGCTTAGATTGCAGAGGATTTGGCTGTGGGGCGAGTTAAGATGACCGACGATTGCCATCTGACGTCATCCTCGGAACCCCACGATCTCTACAACCTTACGACTAACATCACAAAGTGACATTAATCGGGTCCCACTGTTTTACGTGCCTTCCGTTAAACGTCAACGATAGATAAATGCTGACGTGGGTTTTTTTTTGTAACATTATTGAAGATAAACATTTCCTTAATACGTAATACGAAGAGTAATTAAAAAGGAAGAATAACAGTTTTCCACATTAACCATGTGGAATGTGGAGTCTAGTATAAATTTAAGAATAAAATCTATACTAGATGGACGATTGAGAGATTGTTATCGATTAATTTATGACTTATTACTTATATTTTTATTGTTTCTAACGTTATCCCTGTCTATTATACCAGGGTCCGCTTAGATTCCACAGAATGTGGCTGTGGGGCGAGTTAAGATGACCGATTGCCACATAACATCATCCTCGGAACCCTCGGAACCGTGATCTCGGCAATCTCACGACTAATATCACTTAGTGACATTAATCGGGTCCCACTGATTCACATTCCTTCCGAAACACGGAGGAGGTGAGATATCAAATATAAACGAGTGTTAGAATGGGTCACCAATCTATCACTCGGCCGCAGCAAGAGCTACTTAACCTAGCGATCGACTCAAATGTCGACCACTGATTGGGCCACGACTTCCTTATTTTTTCAGTAATAAATCTTAAGACAGTCAATGAAAATAACTTACACTGCATTTAACTGCCAAAAATAATGTTAAATTTATAGCCAACAACGCTAATATGTTAGCTACTATTCACGTGATCTGTTCCATTTGAAAAGTAAAATTAAAAACGTAATATGTAAATAAAGCCCCACCCATGTTTTATTTGGAAATTAATTGCTATATAATTATATATTTTTCGAGACAAAGCAAACATCAGACTCAACATTGACGAAAACTTTTAACTTTGGTCTTGTTTAAGAGTTACAGTTTTGTATAGACCGGTATTTCCATTTGTGAATTCTGAAATCATTCTGTTATTCGTGTAAAAAATATCCTTAAATGAATAAACTTTCTTTCTTAGTTATAAGGTACATTAAAATGTTAGACAAACTTAAAAAGTACCCCACATTATTTTTCATAAAAGAGACCACTTAGATGCAATAATACAACAATACAATACAATACAATACGATACGATACGATACGATACGATACGATACGATACGATACGATACGATACGATACGATACGATACGATACGATACGATAAAAAAAAACGACTTTAAATTGTCAGATCTGGACCAAATTGAAATGGGATCACATGACTTTCGAATAAAAAAAAGACTCATCAAAATTGGTTCACCCAGTCGAAACTTCGGAGATAACAAACATTTAAAAAAAATACATTCGAATTGAGAACCAACCGACGTTAACCGACTTCAAAAAAGGAGGAGGTCCTTTTTTGAAGTCTGTTGTATATATACAACACGAACGACAAACACAACTCAAACCTACTCCCCGACTCATAAACTAAAAAGACAAATAAGTTTCTTATAAAAAGTAAAAAGGTTCAATTGTTCTTAGTTTTTGCCAGAAGTCATTCAGTAATTCGGTAGTGCTTAGTTCAAGGCGAAACGAGTATTAAAAATAGGCATACTCTTTGAAATATATATGCCAGTTATTTCTAAATGTGAGATAGATCTTAAGAATACGTGACAGAAGCTATGTCACAAGTAACTTATCAGTGTAGATAGCCCGTAACGAGTCGTCTAATTGCGAACGTTCACACGTACGTCACTAATATCCCTAATTAGGAACAATTAAGCTGTAATAGGCATCGATGACGCCGCGGTAATTACCCCTAAGCAGCAAGTGTGTTTTGTAAAAAAAAGTACCGCCTAAATTAGTACTAAAATTAAACGTCAGCGCACATCCCTATATAAAAAAAGTTTTTCCAGCTGGGCAAAAAATTTATAAAGTTAGTATTAAGTAAAAACTTTTTAAATCCAACACACTTAAACTCGTTGCGACGAATCGAAGAGAAGGTACCAATTTTATTAGAATGGACAAATAGTTGTTATTGAAAAATGTCATCTATTCATTTATATATAAAAGCAAATGGTCACCTATCACGAAACCTCGAAAACCGCGGGACGTATAAGGATGAAAGGCAAGGATGTAGTTTGCAGTTAGTAAAAATCCGAAAAGAAGGGATTTTTCGATAGGGCCTCATTAAGGAGGTCTTAGGACTATCGATGGGTTGACGTCATCACAAGAGTGGGGGAAAGTAGCTGGATGCGGGTTGCGAATGATAGGGAAGAGTGGCAGAATGAAAGGGAGGCCTATGCCAAGCACTGGCGATTAAAGGCTAATAGATAGATAAAAGGGCTATCGAACTCTTTGGCAGGAAAAAGGAAGCCAAAAAAGTAGTACCTTCTGTTAATTATCATACACCAAACTGGATGAGATTCAAATCAGTTAAAAGTACTTAAAAAATATCTCGTTCGGTATTTACAGTGTATACTAAGCACAACTGGGGTTAAATTTTCATAAACTCTATCCACAACTTCATTTTATCAGAAGTTCTGAGTGAATTAAGAAGTTCTAATGAAATCTATGAAGTCCGTAAGTAGGATCGTAGGATTAAATTTGCTTTACGAATAAATAGGATTTTGCTGAGTTATCTGCAGAAGTCGTTACAAAAGGGTAAGTTGTTTTAAGTAGAATTATCTGTAGAAGTAAAGGAGAAAGGCGCCATGTCTTAAGTAGAATCTTTAGAAGTGATAGGGAAAGCCTGCGTTGTCTAAAGTAGAATTATCTGTAGAAGTGAGCCGTCTTAAGTAGAGTTATTGAAGGAACGTACTAGGACTCAGTATGACTATTCTTCTATTACTTCTCCATTTGTAAAATATTATCGCCATAAAATCTGTATATATATATATATATATATATATATATATATATAAAAGTGAAAGGTCACTTAACACGAAATATCGAAAACCGCGGGACATACAATGATGAAATTTGGCAAGGAGTTAATTCATAGTTAGTAAACATCCACTACGAAGAGATTTTTCGATAGGACTTGATAAAGGAGGTCTAGGCGATGTCGTAATTTTGCGCGAACGAAGTCAAGTGAAACAGCTAGTGTATACTAATAACTATGTATACCGAGGCTTCGATCGATCAGCACAGCTTTATTGCATTGCTGAATAAATTATTACTTCGAACACGATGTAATTGACTTTGCAACTCAAAGCGATTTTTCATTCCATCCCTTATAATTTCCGCGCTATTGCATGCTGCATTGAAAGTACAAAGACTATTTATTGTTAATTAAACTTTTGTTTGTGTATCATAAAATAAAGATTGTTTATCGCATGCCCATTTTCCCTTGTATTATATAAAAAAGCGTTATAAAGTGTTGGCAACAGTTTAATATGTGATGTACCTTCAGTTAAATTAGAGTAAGCCGAGAGGTACATTATTAATAAATAAATAAATAAATAAAATTCTTTATTTGTATCCAGAAAAATATTACAATGCTACAAAAAACATATTCAACTAACAAATAGGCTAGTATATATATTAGGTTGGACTCTAATGCCTAAACTAGGATACCCTGTACTATTGTAGTTTTTACATTTAATTTCAGCAAATGGATCTTCTTATATTACTTCTCAATCTTTTCCACTACTTTGTTGTAATCTCTTTATTAGAAAATAATTTCTTTTGGCATGTCAGTCTTTCAGGCTAGTATGATAGCACTGTGATAATTCTGTCTCCTTGAACATTCTTATTATTTCTGATTTTTTTATTTTATTTTAATTAGCGTCATGCTTTGGTATTGTGGTGGTGGTTATACAAAATTAGGGTTTGACAATCACTTTCTCCATCATCGTTATGAATTTATTTTGGAGGAGGGAGATGTATATATAAAGTATCTGTTATCAAATAAAAATTATCTCTTAACAGATTCCTTTTTTAGTTTATTAATTTTTGTATATTATATCAAGGAATATAAAAGTAAAACTAAGCAATTCTATTAAAGTTTGTGATTATTAGTAAATTTTGTCATTTTTGGAATTTGTGTGGATATAATAATCCTTGTCTTAAATCCACGCTTGGCCAATATGGATTCTCGCAGTTACGTATTTGGTCAACGAATGTAGGCTACATATTTCGTAAGGTACGAGCATTTAATCTATAAATGCCTTTCCAAGTAAGTATTTATTTTAATTTCCATAAGACTTAGGTTACGTAGTCTAAGAGTCTAACACGCTGTCTTTTCATAGGCACGTACGTTCTTACAGAGTGCGTCTACGTAGGTGTATGAATGCTTTACTTCAGTGAACTTGATAATCAGATGAAAAATAAAACCCTGCGTTTTCGAATTCCGATTCATGGTCTCACATTCTCAGAGCAGCGCTTGAGCTAAAATTTACAGAGGAAAGAGCGGCTAAAAAATATACGCATATTGTATACCATCTTTAGACTATTTATTTCCCTAGTGACTTTAGAGCTCCCTTATTGCCTTATAGGGCATGAAAATTAGTCTTTTCAGAAGAACGGGCGTCGTATCGTTGAAAATCTATGCTATCCTCAAGCCTTGGCCTATATAGTATATAAGCTATTGGCAAATACCGCTCTGGTCTGTGCCGCGGAGAGCTCTTGATAGCTGGCGGCAAGCGCAAGATGTTCAATTTTTTTTTTTGTAAAACGTCCACTGCTAGATTACACGTATAAAAACCCGACATTGTGATAGCACTAGTATTTCATATATTAAAGAAATCTGCAATTTTAATTAACATATGATGTGGGTGGGAGAGTAAAGTACACTCTGTAATATACCTAGCATTTTGCGACCGAGCGTTGAGTGAATTATCCACTTAGTTTGTTTCTAATAATAGTGCTTCCCCACTACAGGTAAAAATATCGTGTCTTTTCGTTTTAAATGTCTCTTAGAAATTATAACTGATTTGTATAAAATCCTTATATGAAAGAGGATTGACTGCCAACACTTTAAAACGTTCTTTTTTTCTCATTATTTCAGTATCTGGTTCGAATCGCAAACCGTTTTTGTCGCACTCATTTTAGATCAAGCTTTTAAATTTAGTTGTGTCGAAATCCTGAAGTATTCCTAGAGTTATTCAATAAAAATATCTTCTGTAGACTTCTAAAAATGATTTATGTTGCAACTAAAACGAAATTCAAATCTTCAATCGCTAGTTTATTGATAAGGTTAAAATGCAATTCGGGGTTATATCCCTTTAGTCTATTTAAAGAGGGTATCGTGACGATATAAATAAGAACTCTACCCACATTTGATCGATAAGCAGTAAGCACCCCAACCTTTAATAAAATTAACATGCCCGAAGGATTAAACTCTAATATTGATTTTTTCCTTGAATATATTATAACAAAGTATCTTTAAATATAATCAAGGTAACCTATAGACCGTATCTTTAAATGGGAAACGTGATAGATTATATAATATGCCTATTCTAATACTTGTATAATTATTGTTTTGTTATGATATTACCTAACAAAAAGACATCGTTTGTAATAACTTTACCGTCAATACCTCACTGATTATATTCATAAAATATATGGTGGTTACTCCTTTTAGATGGCATATCATCCTGACGTAAGTTTGTATTAGGATTAGAAATGGCCGTAGTACTTGAATTATGCATCTCGAACATTCAAATTCAAATGATATTTTATTCAAGTAGACTTTATAAGCTCTTTCTCATTTATTTCTCGCACTTTACTGGACTTATTCAATATTTTAGATTAATCTAAAACCATTTTTCTTCCATCATAGGTACACCAAAAACTTTTTAAAATTATTATTATAAGTTGGGTTTGAATTTCCTTGATTATTTATTTGATTTTAAAAATATGTCATATATCACCCGAAGATACTCGTAAATATTAATAACCAGAAGTATTTCCTAAAATTAATATTAAATTGTTTGTAGAAGTTTTCTTTAAAAAACTCGCTTTTGAAACCTTTAGAAAGCATCGTCTATTTGCCTCAAGAATCGAAAAGCTGAAGCTTATATTGTCTTGGCGTCTTGCGCTCTGTAATTATACGCCACAACAAAAGAGATTGGGGCCGGTAGTGGATTTCTTATTTTCTATTTAGTTTGCAAAGGTATAACTTATAAAGATTTAACAGTGTTTAGCTTTAGCAACGTACGAATTTTAGACCCATAGAATAGTGTGTGTAACAGATCTTTAAAAAAATAAAATACATGTTGATGTTTACAATTGAATTTATCTGTTGTATTTTTGAATATATCTTGAGATTTATGTTTTCTTTAAATTGTATTCTAAAAATATATTATATTTTTTCAAAATACTAAGTGCTGGTATGAGATCGCTGTTGTATATCTACTTTGGAAAGATTGGGACATATGTCATTGAATTTGTATTTTTATTTGGGTTGATTTGTAAACTTAAACTGTTGCACGACTAAAATTGCAAACTGTTGTTACCATATTAATTTTAAGACCCACGTATTCTACGCAGTTTATTCAATAAGTGACTTATCTATCTAAACTAATATAATTTTATTTGATAGTCAGTGAGATGAGGGTGCGGATGTAGCAAAGCTTAAAATCTTACAGATGTTAATTTATTATACAGGTCCGACGATAATCGCGAGCAAGAGGAAATTCCGTAGTGCTAATTTACGAGTGTCCGGCATTTCCGAACCCCTCCGAGATAAACATTAAGACATTGAACAGTCATTAATTATTTTTATTTCATATAAAATCTCCAGACTTTTCTCAAAATATTTCATTATATTTAATTGCCATATATTATTTTGAACCCTTTGCTTCGTGTAGAAATCGAGGGGAACATTGATCAGAAGCTGACGTAAATCTGCCCTACCCTATTTACCTCTAGTTAATTATTAATTAAGTCTTTTGATAAAAATATTTAAAATATAGATTTTTCAGAGAAAGTTTAATTAAACTGTCACTCCTTTTTTTTCTTTGCGGTATTCTTGATTTTTTAATAAGTAATTTAAAATTTTTGTTTTTTAGTTAATTAAGACTTTTTGAGGTAAACATCTATATACTAAAAAAAAACACTTGCACACACTACTACTAATTATTATTAATACTTTACTGAGTGCATGGCTAATTAAGCAAAATGCTTAAATCAAGTGACGAGGAAGACATATTTAATACCCCGAGTGATTTATTTCTAAACTATCTATCAATATCATTGTTAAAAAATAACAAAATAAAATAACAATGAAGCGATTTTTCTTTTTACTTACAAAATACGTGCGGAAAACGAAGGTCGGGCGTAAGCAAGATACTTAGTAAATAAACACATTTTTCGATAATCGTTACTTGAAACGATATTTCACGGCCACTTCGTTTAAAGTGAACGGTAGCTGATTTAGATTTATTACAGACACAAACATACACTAAAACTTGAGGAGGTCGTGGCCTAATCAGTGGTCAGCATTTGAATCGATCACTAAGTTAAGTTGCTCTGGCTGCAACCGGGTTTATGAAAAGTGACTTATTTTTGATGGTGAACAGCTCCGCCTATAGGCAATGTAACATAGTTTTTAAAGATAAATAATATTAAATTAATGGTAGATTTTGTAAAACTTAAGAAGAAGAAATTTTGTTTTCTCGAAGGAGGGTGGACGCCGCGGTGGTTTAGTTTTGTTAATATTTAACAAAAATATAGTTAAATTTTTTAATATTGTCGATATGATTTTGTGAAAAATTAGGTATGTAATCTCGAATAAATTGAAATTTAATTTCTGGTTATCGTTTTATTTCACCTAGTAAAGTTTTGATACACTGTAGATTTAGGAGAATTCTATTATTTATAATTAGTACCTACTCTGAGAGTGGAAATAGAGCCGGACCTACCATAGAGTGAACGGAGCGGCTGCTCCAGGGTCCGAGTTCGAGGGAGCGCCCAAGCCAGGGGCGACTTTGAATACGCAATTATTTTAAATATAATGTGATGGAATGAGCTGAGGCCAAGTGTCACATTAAAAAAAAGTTTTTCGGCGGGAATGGTAAAACGTCAGATGAGGGGGAGCGGAATTAAAATGTTTAAAACTGTATTGGAATTCTCGAACAAAAGCTTTTTGATATTTTAAGTTTTATTGCTTAAAAATACATTGTAGTAAAAAATATAAACAGGGCAAGTAAGGGGGACGCCATAATTGGACCTCACACCATCGTAAAATTTACCTCTGGCCTGCACTGGGTCTGTGATATGTATAAAATAATAAAACTTAATTATGACTAGGTGTTTACATTCACAAAAAGGAATAAATTCAATGTCACAGATTCTTTCTTAAAAATATTCAATGCACGCAACAGTTAGCCTATATTCGGATACCTGTGATGAATATTTAACAAGAACAAACGCAAAAACTTCAATGTAACCATAAGAAGTTCTGCTTGTTCGTCCTTATGCTTCAACAAAAATCGAATGGCATGCTTGAAAAAAAAAAATGGTTAATACAGACAGTAAAACGATGTAGCCAAGGGCGTGTAAAACACGCTTTTATTGAAGGGTTCCGTATTTAATACGCGATAAAGGTATTTCTTTAATAATTTTAAAAGTTATCCAATTTCGCTTGTTAAGTCTCCTAATAAGTTTTTAGTGTGTCTTATTTTAAATGGTCGGCAGTCAATTAAGTAATAAACCGCCTGCTCAAAAAAAAAAATTGAATGTATTGACTGAATGCAGGTGCGTGTAGAGCGTGACGTTGTCGCCGGCCGGCACCACGAACTGGTCGGCGCGCGGGTACAGCTCGGCGTCGGCCGCGTCGAGCCGGAACGTGATCTGCGTGGAGCCGCCGCCGAGGTCGAGCGCCGCCATGGTCTCGCCGCCCACGAGGTCTGCGGCGGGGGACGGGTTAGAGAAGGAAGGGCCGGTCGCCGCTCCGCACCGAGCGCCGAGTGCCCCGGGACCTACCGTGCAGCAAGTTGACGGTGTACCAGATGAAGATGCCCTCGTCGGAGCCCTTCATGATCTCCACGCTGCCGTTGTCCACGTCGTACCCCAACCTGCGAGGCAGAGTCGTCGTTTTGAATGTTGTCGTTTACTATTCTTTACTTCGACGACTACAGATAGATAAAATTAAACCTTTGAAAACACGAAACTCCATTGCAACTACTCGGAAGAGTGGTTTTAATATAATTTTCAATATAAAAAACAATTCAATTCGATCAATAAAAATTACGACTTCTTTAATAGTATCTATAAATTTTTATTAATGTTAGGACAGGATAAAGAACTTTTTAGGTAGGATAAATTAGATAAAATAATTCTTTTTTAAGAATTATTATTTGTGCGACTAGTGAGCAAAATTATTTTTTTGCTGCGAGTGCCGATTTTAAATCCCGAGCGAGCGAAGGATTCCAAGATTGAATCGCGAACGTAGCGAGTGATTCTAATGTAGAATCCTGATCGTGGCGAAGGATTCGAATGCACTTGACGCAAATAATTTTACTCTAATGTGGCAAACATTACTTTTGACTTTAGCAGCGAGAATATATAATGAATATTACTTGAAAGATAACACAATAAACAGGAATAGATGAAAATGACTTTTGTATTTATTATTAATCAAAATAGTGCTGAATACTTTAAAATACAATAGTAATACAGTTTCCGAAACGTCTCACTTTATTGAAGGTATGTTATGTACTGAGTACGGGCTACACTATCTTATTTGCCGACTAAAGATTGCAATTGCAAGAATTATATTAGCCCGTTGAAATAAAACCTTTTCTAATTAAAATTCATTCGCGGATTAAAACAAAATAATTTAGTTTTTCATACATTACTATTGTTGACATGAAATGTTTTATACTTGTTACCTACGACAAATGACAACTGGAAATTGAATGACAGAATTTTTTGAATTTTTAACAAAATTCCACTAATGCTGGAGCCAGGCATAGCTGAAAGTGTTTGTACATTTTTGTCCTTGAAGTCTACAAAGTTCTACAAAAATTTGCGCAGCTACACAAAGACCCCGGCTACACTACATGATCATTGAAATCATCATTCAAATGAAGCTATGTTTGGCTTTGGTATGAAATAAACAACTGTTTTCCTACAATCACGTGCGCTTAATTTGCAGCGTTTCAAATTTTGACAATAGCTCACTCAGCGCTGAAGTGTTGTGGAATTTTCAGTAATGAAGTTATTTCAACTTTATCCAGTTATTTTCCCTTGCTCTTGTTAAATGTTGACGAACGGTCGTAGTAATAAATTATACTAAAAAAATATTATCACTCGTCTTATTAATAAAATATTATAAAGAAAAAAAAAAGACTTCAAATGGTCATTGACCAAAAAGAAATGGGATCACACGGGGATGCACCAGCTTTCAATTAAACAAATAATTATTAAAATCAGTTCACCCAAACGAGCGTTTTGAGGTAACTAACATTAAAAAGAAAATATAGTCAAATCGAGAACCCCCTCCATCTTTGAAGTCGAATGAAAAATAACTTTGTATTATAAATACTTTGTAGCACCGAAGACCAGCAGATTTTGCTACGAAACTATGAACACTACGAAACTCCCCGCATTGCTACGACGGATGGCAAATTGCTTCACAACTACAGCCGCCTTTGTTATTTATGTACGTTCAGATAACATAGCAAATTCTATAGAAACTGTATCGTAGTTATAAGAAAACATGAATTATTGATATTATGTATGATGAATATGTAACGTTACTATTGTTGTTGATATTTCTGTAATACAATATCAAATACAATAATCTAGAAATCGTATTTGCTTTGCATTATTTATAGTTTTTCATTAATGAACTAGAAATGAGAGAGAGAGACAAATTTCTTAGCATTACATGGATTCACCGTGCGGTTGCCGGGTCCATCGCGTTGCAGAGGAAGGAACCATA